>VYXC01005332.1:33588-57602 GCA_013397175.1 Platysteira castanea | reverse complement strand
AAAAAACCCATTTAAGGTTTTTTTTTTTTTTTTTTTTTTGCATCTACCCAAAATTCCTCTTCTTATTCCCATTTTTCTAACACAAACAACATCACACTAAGCAGCTGCTGGATTTTACTGCTGTTGCTACACCCATTCAGGGCAGGCAAAGGCAGGTAGGTGTGTTCTGTTAACAGGTTTTCCCATGGAAAGCGTGTGGTTACATCCCCCTGGCTCAGTGCAACTGCTGTGACAAATGGGATCACTAACAGGACAGTAAACAGCCACACACTTGTCGCTATCTGCTGCACCTAAGTGATAAATTTTAATGCCCTTAACAGAGACAGTCTGTGATCTATATAAGCAACCTGTAAATCAAGACAATAAGTAGTCAAATAAAATTGTTCGTCCTTTAGTAAAAAAATGTCTTGCGAAGAAGGAATGCAGAGAAATTAATGAGTTAAGTGTCATCTCTGCAAAGAATAGTGTAAAACAAATTAATAATTAAGAATTCAAGGTCATGCTGGCAAGAGTTGATCAAGAGTTACATTTCTGTGAGAATGTCACGAGTGAGTGTGTTAAACTTCCTTGCTGCACAAACCAAAGAAAGATCTTTCTTGAAGACATCAAGCTCGAAGTGGTGTGCATCCTAGATAGTACTCCAGGGAAATCCATGTTCAGATGCATGGTTACTATTAGCCAAATGTACATACCAGGGATTATTTGCTTTAGATAAGCATCAGTTTCTAAGAGTGACCAGACTCTTTGCAGGTATTAACAGTATTTCCTCCAAATTAGGAGATGCAGTTAAAATACTTGTGCCATACTGCACGTTCATACTTGAAATATGACTTAGCTTCAAATGGGTATTATGTCTCACATCTTCAACAAAACATATACCCTTAGAAATTCAATTAAGTCAAGTGTGCTGTAGAAAAGATCTCAAAAGGCAAGATTTTTGTGAAGAATGGAAAACATCTTTAAGGAGATATTTTTCCTTCACGGCTAAATTAGCAACCAATTTAAATATATATAGCTCAGCGAGAAGTGTTTTACTTAAACACCAAACTCCATTTCAGAAGCCAATAATGACATCATATGACACAGTTTCTCTCAATACCTCTGAGAAATCTTCAGCATGCATCCTTCCCTATTGCTGCCTGTTTCAAAAGAGATTTTTTAAAGCATTCAAGGTGCCCACATGGGTGTACCAGAAAAACTATTTCCTTGCAAGGAATGTTTACCAAACCCCTATTCACTTCAGTGCCTCAGCCTACAGTCACTCATTTCAGACCACAACATTCAAGGCTTGTCCTTGGAACAAATGAGACCAGATATCCTGAATGTCAGACTCTCATTCTGAGCAGAGCACTCACTAGTGCAAGGGCCAACAAGAAACTGGCTTAAACAGATTGTTCTGGGGCAGATCTTCAGAGAATGTGGTTGTCACGCTGCAGAAGCTAAAAGGCACCCCTGGAAAAAGGGTAGCTGCATCCATTTGTGAATGTTCTGTTCAACAGTATCTGCTCTATAAATACTGATTCAAGTGCATTTCAATACAGTGCTTGCAAGATCCAGATTCTGAGCAAGACTCGGCTGCTTCAGCATAATAAAACAGCTAGAAAGATGGTATAGAGTATTGTGAACATTTTTCTTGATCAGGTCTATCCATTGTTAAACATCAGCACCCTCAGAGGTAATGAAACTCTCTTGTCACTAGCACAAAAACAGCACACAGCAGTCCACACAATATATTTTTTTCAATCTAAAATGTCTTCCTCCACACTGAGCTCATGCCGTGAGCTGATCCCTCTGTCAGGGCTGGAGTGGGGGCAGTCCAGGGCTTTTGAGCTATCTCAATATAGACAGAGGCATCTGCCATTGTCGGGGTTATTGTCCATAGCCCATGGCTATTACAGACAACTGACACCAAGAAAAAGGTGAATCCCAATGCCTTTATATAATGCATGCTCATGATAAGGAGATTTCTCAGGAAAAGAGGATTGTTGGAGGTAGAGAACATCATTGACCATTACTGTGAATATGGAGCTCATATTTGCCAACCTCTGCTCAGAAAAGCCCTGCCCTCACTTCTAAGGTGTGTTCTTCACCACGTGTGCAGTCCAGAGCCCATACAAAGAAAACAGATCCACAGAAACCAGAGATTATCTCTTACTGAGAAAAAAGGAATGAAATAGTGCATGCAGCTAACAGCACAAGAAAGGTGGCATTTGAAAACAGCCAGGTGTGTGATAACCAGCAGTAAGATCTGAGTTTGAAGAGAGAGAGGGAATTTATTTCTGTGTGATAAACTGTAAATATCTTAATCCATTAAAGGTTTGAGACTCTTTGAGAGGAAGCACCAAATAGGTCTGTGATACATCACAGCAGTAAATGGAGACACTGAGACCCTTATGGAATTTTATGAGAAGTAAGTACTTACTCCTTTTCCAGGAAGGCAAAGAAATTTTTCCCAGAACATCCCAGCCCTCACAAATTTGGAGAAGTCTAATGAATTCCAAAAATGAATGTGTCTCCTCAGTGAACAATGTCACCAGTTCTAATCAGATCAAGCTGTGCTGTCAGTGGGATGGCAAACCAGCACTTTGTGATACCACAGGGCTGGGGAAATTTTTCCTGGTGCTGCCTTAGGACACTGAGCTGTTAAGGAAGAGTGGTGATTAAATGCTGTTAACTCCATCTCTCTTTAACTGACTAACTTTGCTGGTTGTGCACAGCTTGCTATACAAGTCAGATGCAGCTGTGAATTACCACGTTAAATCTTCCTAAAATCAAAAATTTTCCTCCTTCGTTGTTTCATCCATTTGAAGTGGATTTCTTTTCTTGCTCACTTTTCTATATTTTGAGCAACAATTTCTACTTCTATTCTTAGTGAAGGTTTTCCCCCTATTAATTAAAATTGAGATTAATGACAAAGTCACAGAATGTGGCCTGGGTCTGGTGGTTTTTTACTTTATTCTGATGCTGCTTTTCTAGCTACTACTGGATGGAAACCTACTTTTGTGTCAGATGTCTTCTGACTTGTGAATGGCAGAAATAATTCTAAGAGAAAGGCAGAACTCCACACTTAAAATTAATCTTGGGATTAGAGAATGGAGTTCATCCTATTCCATACACTACTATAATCCTACACATGCAGAGCAGAAGTTCTGCATTCTCAAGCCTGATGGTTGGATTCTAAACGAAAATCACAGGAGATTTTCAGAGACCACAGACAGTTCTGTGGATTTGTGATGGAGAGAAAGAAGATAAATGAAAGTAACTGACAAAACGTGACCTTTTTTAACATGTCCTATTTTATTGTGTTTCACAGTTACTGAAAAGGAGGTCCACTGCTAACCAGAGAAAAGTCTGGAGCTGTAAGAATATAGGAAAATGCAGGCCAGCTCACAAGTCTAATTCTGAGGTAAATGCTCACCTTAAGCAGCAATTCTGTAGTGCTGTGGATGCAAATTATGTGCTGTGGAAGAAAGAAAAGTGGAGTATGTTACTTCAGAGTTTCCAGGAAAGAAGTGGGAGTTGGAATAGTGATGTTGTATAGGCTGTGTCAGCTCCCAGAAATGTTTGCATTGAAAGAGATGAATTAACAGAAATGATTGGTAAAACTGCATTAGACAGAACAGGCCACTGAGTAAGCAACAATTAGGCAAGGGGCAGCAAGGAACAACTGTTGGAGTAGGGAACAGCTAAGCAAACATGATAGAAGTGCAGGAAGTAAGGAATAGGTTTCAGAGGAGAAACAGCCCAAACATACGATAAGTTGCTGCTTAGATAAGGGCTTGGTACCTGGCAGCACCGTGAGAAGATCACACTGTGAAGGAGATGAATACTCCATGATAGAAGGAAAGCTACCAGCTGATGTAGAACCTGCCTCACAATCTCATTGGAGAACTGAACTGTGAAATAATTACAGCTACAGAGTGTAAGATAGTTATCTTATCTCTCTGCTTTGGGGTGTTCTTTTCTTTTTCTATGTTTGATAAAATAAAGTCAACTTGTTGATACTAACAAGCAGAGGAAATCAGTTCAGCGAACCCAAAAAGTGTAATTAAATTTTCCTGAAGTTTAAGATGAGGCCTGAACTGCCATTAACTATGACTTAACACAGCATCCTTGTCCCTTTTCTTGCATACCAGTGCTGACAGGATAGGCATGCTTACAAATGAGTGAGTGATTGGGATGGGGGTTAAAACTTGATATATTTTAGGGAAAGTTTAAACAGCAGCAAGTGTTTTCCAGCATTGTAGGAACAGGAACTACATAAGAACTAGAACAAAAGAAAGCAGTTGCACCCAGTCTTTCGAATCATATGGAATACAAAATATTTAGGATCTGAAGTACTCCTATTCTGGGCAACAATTTTTTCAGCCTACTCCTGGTCACCTTTTTTTTCCTTTAAACATTTCAGGAGATGATGAGGAGAGGAATGGATGAACTCTTTTAGTGAGAACAGCTGGTGCTCAGCTGTCATCCTTCCAAAGGGCCCAGGAGCCTCTCAGTTATGGGACCAGGTGTTTGTTCTCAGCATGACAGAAGAGGGGCTGCCAAGCATCCACAGAGGAAAGAGATAGCAGCTGTGAGCAGCTATCATATTTGGGGGGAAAATAGCTATTAGCAGAGCATAAGGTATCTTGGAAAAAGACAGAAAACAAGATCAAAATATCCTGATGACAGTCAGCCAATGGAGAACATGGGCTAGGCACCCAAAAATGAAGGCAGACTGAGAGTAAACTTTTCCCACTGCACTGTTCAGTGATTTTACAGCCATTTACAATCCTTTTTTGGAAAAGGGGGTGATTCTAGACCTTTCTAGAAAATTCTTCTTTGTTGCACAGAAATGAAGGCAGAAATATATCTTCAAGTTTTTTCTTGGTTAATGATTATTTCTGCTTTCCTAAGTAGCACAGCCCAGGTTTCAGGAGCCAGCATGAGTATTATTGATATTTTGATCTATAACTCCAAAACTAAGAAACACTTCCCTCATCCACAATGCAGTTTTCCATTTTTCTGTAATCTTTGGCCTTTCACATTGAGAAACAATTGACATTTCGTCCTTTACTATGTTCTTGTTCTGCTTGAAATAGGACAGGTTTAAATCACTTGCTAGGAAAGCATAATGCTGTTTACTCTCATCAGGAGTTAACACTGCTTAGCTTGGCATTTGTGATTTTTATAAAGAAAGACTGCAGTCTGAAGACATATTTGAGACTGAAAGACGTGAATTTTTTAGTTCATCCATGAGCATATCATAACAATTCCATTTTTACTGTTCATATCATTCTAGTGATCTCTTCTGTTTGTGCCTCTGTAGCCATCATGGGTGTCATTTCATGGGCCATTGTCACACACACAGACATGAGGGAGATATTCCCACAACTGCATTACTGGTTGATGGTGGAAGAGAAATATAAATTAAAGCTCCCACTTTAAAATATGGAAGATCTACTGGTCTGACTGCTCTTAAAATTGCTGGAGACTTGGAGGTCCCTCATGGCAGTGAATGTCATGTAGTTTTTTATGCAAAGACAAACAAAAAAAGCAAAACACACTCCCAGAGCATTCAAATTAATTTCATTGCCATTAGTTCATTGTCATCTGATTGATTATGAACTTACTATAATACCTCTTTTATTGAAATACCTTTAGACATCTTTCTTCACCAGCAAAAATAATTCTGAAATTGTATAGCCTTCCCTCTCACTCACAAAAGCTTGGCCTTTTTTTTAATGTGTGAAAACTTGTCAATAGCCAAACCCTGTATCAGAAGGATAATTCGTTTTTACTGAGGAACTCAACTACTGCACTGCTTTGGAACCACAGTGGGAAGCTTCTGTCCATGCTTTGGTCTCCTGAATTTCTAGGAACACCCAGAAATGCCCATTGCACAGACTGAATACAAACAGCAAAATGTCTGTTCAGCTGCTTGGCCAAGTAGGATATCATTATCAGGAGGAAACCACTGAGCCATCGAAATTGTTTTTATATTTCGTTTAATTGCTTGACTAGTCTCAAACCCTCATCAGCAAGTGAAAATAACTGTGTGTGGACATCTAAAGCAATGACCCTGCATGCCCAGCAACAGCCACTGCTCCATAACACAGGGTGAAACAGAAAAAAAGCCCAGAGTCTCATCTGAAGCATTTAAACCTAGAAAATAACTGCCAACAATGACTGTTAGTAGTTCAAAGTCATTTATGGCCACAGGAAAAGATTTAAGGGTCAGACCATAAAAACAGGTCATTCTATTGTTTATATTATCCATACAGATAAGATAGGCAGTATTGGCACTGGTTTCCAAACAAACGCAGTTTGTCAGGCTCTCCTTTATCTACCTCTTGGACTTAGTTTACTTCAAATTCCTTTTATGCTTTTCTACTCATTGAAGGAACATGAGATAAAAGGGAAAGCTCTTTTCACAAAAAAAAAAAAAGGCATAACACTTTCTACTCTTGTTCTTTGTTACTTTAAATCTCAACAGTGCTGTAAGGAGAAAAGTCATCTGGAAAGTCTTTGAAAAACACTGTCAATGTAGCCTTAAAAAAAAGATAGAAAGAAATCAGTTACCAAACCAGAAGATTATCCTGAAATCTGACAATACTCCTTGATCTATATTCATTATGAGAAATGGAAAGAGGGCAGGACAACAATCATATCTAAATGGTCTCAAACAAGCCCTGGAAGCTTTACATTCAGATGGGAGCCAGAAAAATAAAGCAGCTGCTCATTTTTTCTTCCTTTTCTAATTTGAGGAAGAGAATGGATTTTCTCTCAAGAGTACTCCGTACACAATTGGAGGCACTAACACTGAAACAAAGTAGGCATGGAATTCGGGTCTGAACATAAGCTATCACTTCTTCCAGGGTTTTTGGCTTTTGTTGTTGTAATTCTATTTGCTTTGGTTTTAGGAGAAATTGGAAATTTGTCCTGTTCTCCGAGCAAGCCCACCTCTACTCGGTTAAGACTGGAACAACATTTTAATGAAAAATCAATGTAAATGTCAATAATCCAGTCAAAGGAAAATTCCTATTTTATACCATTGTACTCAGCATGCAACCATCCAAGGACTGTGCCTATTACTACAATGGTCAAAACATGGGGAAGAGAACTGGAAGGTAGAAAAGAACTGAACAACAGAGGAAAAAGTTGCTATTCTTCAGTTACAAGAGAATAATGTACTGAAAACTCATGGACTTCAGAGTCACAGATAATTCTGCAGAGCTCAGTCTTTAATTTACAAATACCTTGGTACTTTCAGTCTAAAACTATCTCAGGACTAAAGTCTGCCCAAAGTATCTCATGAAGACACTGCAATGCAAAAGATCCACTGAAATCTTTTGGGGTCTTTTAAAAACCTGAAAGTCTGATTTACTCCCACTACGGAAGCAAAAATGAAAACACAGGACTTGCGAATAAACAAATATTTTAAATTAAGACAGATATTCCCACAGTACTACAAGCTAAATTAATAAATAAACACAAATTCTCACTCCACAAATACCTTCACTTCATCTCGGTGTCTACAAAGACAGGCTGTATTTATTTCCATGGATACTCACCACTACTTGGAAGTCATCATTTAATTACCACTACAAATCTTCAGCATAATAAACATTGCGGTGGTAGTGACAAACAATTCATAATCCGCCTTGTTTTCACCTAAATTGAAAACTGCATTCTTCTGAATTTAAACCTCATCTCTCTTGGGGTTCGCTTCTGTTTGAGCTCGTAAGGTATTTGCTCTTCTAATAGCTACATGATTGCAGTGGCTAGACATGTCTTCTCTCTATTAATCTATATTTAAACATTCAAAAGTAATGGCAGGGACCTGACAAGTTAAGAAGATTAAGATTTAAGGCTAGTAATGAGACAGAGCTTTTATTCCAAGCTTTTTGCTGATTAAGGGAAATGTGTGAAAAAAGTACATTACCTTTTGTTTGGCATATGGGAAACAGTGAGAGTGGGACAGCACAGCTTTTATTTCATTTGAGAGAAGTAATTTTTTGAGTAATTCGAGAAAAGTAATTTTTTTCTTTTTATATTTTAAAATTTTGCTAGAGCAGAATCTGATTTATATATAACAGAACAAAAGATAATAGAAAAGTTTTTCAAAACTTCTCAGTAGAAGATCTTTCATCCAAAGCCGCTGTAGCCTGTAAGGAAAACAGATGCCATGTCTTTGTATCGATTTACCTGTGAGAACTTTGGGTCATGCATTGTAAGAATTCCTGTGATGCTCTGCATGGGGTAAAATAGATGTGTGTGAACAAGAGCTGAGGGGAAGTTTAAACAAGCTCATTCAAGTCTCTTCTGCACTTCCAAAATATCTCATAAAGCTTGGAAGACTGGAAAGATCCACCCCATCATCTTAACAATTTCTCCAACAGCAGAAGCCTCTTTCTCCTATTAACTTCACCCTCCCCTTTCTGGAGAAGCTCTCCCCTACAACCTCACTGTGCAGCTGTTCTGCAGCGGGTAAGATCAGCTAGAGCAGGTTTCCTAGAATCACAGAATGGCCTGGGCTGGGAGGGACCTTAAAAATTCTGTCATTTCAACCCTGCTGCCATGGGCAGGGACCAGGTTGCTCAGAGCCCCATCCAGCCTGGCCTGAAACACTTCCAGGGGTGTGGCACCCACAACTTCTCAAGGAAACCCGTTCCAGTGCCTCACCATATTCACAGGGAAGAATTTCTTCCTAATATCTGACCTAAACCTACTCTCTTTCATTTTGAAGCTATTCCCCCTTGTCCTGTCACTCCCGGCCTTTGTAAATAGTTTCTCTCCATCTTTCCTGTGGGTTCCCTTCAGGTACTGGAAGGCCACAATTAGGTCACCTCAAAGCCTTCTCTTTTCCAGGCTGAACAATCCCAAACCTCTCAGCCTTTCTTCTTCTGCTTGCTTTCAACAAAAATACGACAGGCTAAGATTTTTTCTGAAACAAGAATAATCTGTTCTGTAGGAAGTTGCCTATAAAAATCCATGATTACAGAAATCTTAAAAAAGTAAACATATCTTACCTAATCTGCTCTAGTGGACACCAAGGTCTTCTTACGGTTTCAGCCTCTGAGAAGTTGAGCTGGTACATTGTCGTGGTCTATAGCCTGAAAGTCTTAGCCACTCTCAGCTGTTGCAGGGTGAGGTCCTTCACACACAGTGTGCAGGGTATGACAAGAGCATTCACTGATTTCTTCCTGAAGGCAGATGTCTGTGAATATGCTCAGTTCTGGACATCTTAAATGTATGTTGTGTGGCGTAAACAAAAAAAACAAAAACAAAAACAAAGAAAAGGTGAGTATTTTTGGTTCTACTTTGGGATAATCCAGTTTTCCCTTTCACTTCCCTAACTTCCCTTACTAAGCAGGAGCTTTCCTTTATATTCTGCATTTCAGATATTCAGGCTACTTACAGTCTTTTACAAAGCTGAGTTTCAATTTAAAAAGTTTCATTTTGATGGCTGAAAGGACTTAGTCTGCTTGATGTTCAAGTTGCTGTCTATTCAAAAAGAGGGGTAAATCACTGTAGTGATCAATACAGCTTGATGCAGGCTGATGCCCAGGGAAATGAAATAAGAGGCATTTGAGCCATAAATCTCAAGTTCTCCTTCTAACAAGCTGGTAATTTTTGGAGTAGGAGACAGGCAAAGGCTTCACATTAGTCATAAGGGAAATTAACGTGTTACCATTTTTAATGTTGTACAAGGTATTGTTAAGAAATTATTTGGATGTTTCTTTATGCTCCCTTTAAGGCTTATACTGTATGTGTGGGGAAGAAAGAAAAATGTCTTCCCTTTTGTCAGCAGATTTGTTGATGAACTGGGAGGAAGCAAAACCAACTAGAAACAGTAAAGCGTAAACTTGATATTTAGCTAGCAAAAAAAAATGGCATCTAATGGGGCAGCATAGCTCATTCTTTATTTTTATTGGCCTTGGAGTTACTTAGATTTTTTTCCTTTATTTATTTTCATAGAAATAACTCCACTCACCTTTCAGAGCACTAGCTGCTAATGTACTTCCACCCCCTTCAGCCTTGATATAAAATACCCAAGAACAAAACTAACACTCGTGGCAGCAAGACAAAGGCTGCACTACTCCCCAAATCTGCATCATTTGATTCGGACTGTGAAGCTGAAAGTGGAGGAATTTACCAGCCCTAGCAGACAAACAATCATATTTCTTGGGAGGACTTTTACTTTATATAACTTTTACTCGCCTGTGGCATTTCTCTAGACTCTGTTCCTGACTAAGGGTTTTCCTGCTGAAAGCATAGTCCATTTTCATTTCTTTTCCCCACGAGATCCTATGACTGCTTTACTGCTTTCATTTACAGCAATAGTGCTGTCATTGTAGTGCTGCACCTCGGTGTACTTGATCACAGGAGGTATTTATACTCAAGCTTTTATAACACAGCGCTCAAGGCTCTTCTCTTTCAAGCTTGTTTCCTCAGTTCTTGAGCTTTTATGAACTGCTGATACCATTTAAATAAAATGATTCTAAATATCTGAATGAGACTTCCCACTGATCCAAACTATGCTGGGTAACATACTCTCCTGTGCACACCTACCAGGAAGCCAGAGAGAGACTTTTCATCAGAAACTGCAGTGATAGAACAAGGAGGAATGAGTACAAATTTGCCGAGAGTAAGGTTAGATCAGATGTTAGGAAGGAATTCTTTCCCTGTGAGAGTGGTGAGGCCCTGGCACAGGTTTCCCAGAGAAATTGTGGACCCCCCATCCTTGGAAGTGTTCAAGGCCAGGTTGGATGGAGCTCTGAGCAACCTGGTCTAGCAAAAGATGTTTCTGGCCATGGCAGGGGGTTGGAACCTGATGATCTTTAAGGCCCCTTCTAACCCAAACCATTCTATGGTCTCACAGCATCCCTATATCATGTGATCCTCACCAGGAATATCATAGAATCACAGACTGGAGATGCGTTAAGGCACGTGACCTCAGAATTTCAAAAACCTGCATCAACAAGACAGAAAAGAATCTATTCACCTGACAGACGCTGATATGCTTTCCTTAAGTTTCAGACAGAAAAATGCAAGCATGCTCTGTGGAGATTATTTGTAACAAACCCATTGGTTCCAGGCACGTTCCACATATTCAGTACTGTATCTGTGCCTGCACTTTGCAGACACAACCAAAAACCTCAGAGGGATGTCAGGATGAACTGCACAGCCACTATCCTATAGCTGGAAATCCCATACCACAACACAAAATCCTTCCATGTGCATTTTTCTATCAGAAAGTAATTTGGGTGATATAGATAAATTGGAAGCCTGTGGCACCTATAAATTATAAGTAGATTTGCAATTTATATTGCCTTGCACTGAATTAAAATCTAAGCATACTACAATGGCATAAGAGATATTAGTGTATTTTGTGTAAACATTTTATCTAAGTGTGTGAGCAACTACTTAAGGCACACAACAGGCAGGCATAGCCATATGTCAGAGACATCTAAACTAAAAATAAAAGAAAAAAGTTGGCAGAAAGATGACAAGTTAAGCATAAAGGACTATTAAAAGGCAGAACGTACTCCACATACACCAGAAGAATGACTAGCACTGTTAAAAAAAAAAATAAGGAGGAAAAGGAGAAAAGCAGGCACCACCTTTTTGGAAGGGGGATAACAAAATAAAAGCATGAGGCAGAGTAAGGAAAATTAGAGAAGAAAGGAGAGAAAAATACTTTGCTTTCAACTTTACTTAGTGAAATTTTACCAAAAAAAAGCAAATTAATGAAAAAAAAGCCAAATTTCACCTCATTAAAAAAAAGTACTTAATATAAAGAAATTAAGATGCATGAAAATATGTCTGCAGATTCAACTTGAGCTAACTCATCTGCTCAGGGATGGTGAGACATTTTGAAATTTATTTTTCTTTTGATTAATTATATTTTTCAAGAATTCTCCAGCATTTTAATTGGGCTTTGTATGCATCCTCTGTCATAATGGGTAATAACATCAACCTCTACTAGTCAAAATTTATTTACCTTTATGAATTAGAAAGAGGTGTACTTTGAAGTAGGGAACGTAGACATTTTCTTAGTAGCTGATAATATCCAGAAGGAAATGCAAGATATCCCATTTGGAGATGTTACCCTCATTACTGTTTATTACATTCATCAGTGAGCAGGCTGCTCCAGTCACTGCTGAATCCCATGGGTGCAATTCTATTTCATGACAGACTATATTTAAACACTTTTGCTTAGTGGTAAGGTCTTCCTTTCACATAAATTCACTGTCTGCTACACCAAACTAGACACAGGATCTGCCTGTGGGGAAACTGTAAAATTGGTCTCTAAATACATTGAAGAGAAAATAAAGGAAATATAAACTCAGAGCATGCCAAAATATTTTGTCCCTTGAAGGTAGCAATGATTTATGCAAACCAGTTTACTCTTTGTGTTGCAGGTATTAAGCAAAGCCAGGGCTCACTCATGAGTTACCAGGAGAATGGGAGAACAAGCTAAATGGGGAATCCTTTTAGTGCTGTCAGTGGTAAATTAGGTCTATCAATACCACAATAAGAATACACAGAGTAGTCAGTATTAGGTCAATCCCCTTTGTTGACTTGAAAGGTAAGAATTTAGCTGGGAAAAAAAAAAAAAAAAGGAAAGCTTTTGAGTCTCAATCAGTTTTGTATTTCCAGGCATCTATCACAAATTTAAAGTAGGGGATGCCTTTTTGTTCCACTGCAAAAAAAGGAGCCAAAAGGAAGCATTATATCAGTGCCTATATCATCAGGGCATTCTCAGAGGGAACATAAGGAAGAGATTGGCAGTGCAAGTTCCATCTGCAACCTTTCTTCTGTTTCATTTGGAATAAGTTAGCAAAAGTACATTTTTCTTAATATTTGGAAACATTTTATTCATCCTATCCCTCAAACTGAAGACTTAAAAGTAGGTTGAATTCAAAAGTTTGTTGTGCCAGCTGATTGCAGCATTTGTGGAAAGCAAAATCATTATTAATCTTCTGTCCAAAAAAGGAGTCAAAGGCCAATTTTCCCATATCAATCTTCCCATTAAATCCATGATATGTGCACGACAAAGCCCCAAAGACCCAAGAGAAGATTTAGAAACATTCATTAGATGGTAATTTTTTTTTTTTCTGCTTAGATGTTTGGTCAGTGGTGGAGCCTTTATTTCATTTGAGTTTATTTTGCTTCTCTTACAGCGCAAGCATAACCAAACAATCCTATGGCAGGGATTTAAGTCAACAGAAGCCAAATCTCAGCTTTGAAATTTTCTAATATAGTTTTTGCTCACTCCTGAGACCTTTTATTACGTGGCACAGCTGAGTCAGACCTGGCAACCATCTTTTAGCTGAGCAGGGAATGTCTCAATCTGTTATGCCAAAGCCAGATGGCCGCTTTTTGCAAGTGCTTTCCAGCTTGAAAAGGGAAAAGTCAGGATTCTGTGCCAAAGACTCAGCCCCTCAAATCTATGGGTTAGGGTCCAAGTTGCACTAATGCACCAAGAGGGGCCTGGGGAACAGGCTATGATTCCCAGAGCTCATTTGTTGCCTGTGATTTAGGATACTCAGAGAGGAAAATCGTTGGGGGACCTTTAGGGTTAAAAAAAAGATAATAATCTAACAAGTAACAGATGACTGCTGCGAAATACATAAAGGCATGTTTGTGCATTGTGTGGGCAATAATCTTGTTTACAATCACACCACCACAGATTTATTATGTGTCAATGCAATGTTTTATAAAACCACATTTTAAAATATTATCTTGCATTCAGTGTTTGCCACCACATCAATTGCTAAAATTGTGTGCTTGCTTCAAGGTATTTTTTTTCTTAAAACATCTGTGTATGCGTGATATCAGCAGCGACTTTGCTGCTAGTTCCAATCACCCTTGCATAAACTCATGTAAAATATTTTCTCCACCCCCACAGAACCAAGTGTGAATTTTGCTGAAGCATTTAGTTGTCAGGAGTGAACAGAAAATATATTTGGCAAGCCACAGGAAAGGCTTAAACCCCTGTGGAGCTTTCTGGGAATTTATCTTAAGCGGTGTCCAAAATGGAATTCAGAAAAGCTGTTTAGTATGTCCAATCCCTCGTTTAATCTACATATGTTTGCACAATTATTGCTATAATAAAAAAAAAAATGATAAAATGAAATACTGTTGCTGGTTACTACTGACAGCTGGAGGTCAGAGACTAAAAAGCTTTTAGAAGTTCTATTAAGAAGTAAAAAAGATGAATGCATAAATACTGGCAGGAAATAACTTATCACTGAGCTGCTACAGCATTCTGACATCTTTGCAATGCAATTTCAGTTCAGGTCACTTCCTATTCTACATGCCTTTTTTACTGTTTACTTTTCTAAAATATAATCATTTATCAGATGTGATTTCAAGTGTAACTTTTGAGACACAGTGAAGAAAACACTATACTGAGCTACTTTATCTGCAGCACCACATCCTACACGCTGTGACAGAATCATAGATGCAGCTGTTGTGTATTCGCCATGCAGGAGCATTATCAGCTCTCATGCTTTTGGCATAAACCAGGAGACTGAGGGGATGGGAACTTTCAATTAAAACTAGCATTTTCTAGTGTGAACTCAGCTGAGAAGGATTAAAGATTTAGAAACCAGAGGTTACAGTAAGAAATAAACATTGCCCTTGTCATTCCAAGTTAATTGATATAAAATTTGAAGGTATTAAACTTTTTTTTTTCATCTGTTAAGCCACATCACAGGCTACACCACACCAGGTTCAATCCTGTACTCTGTGCAAGCAGAGAAAACTCATTAGAGGATATGACTTACAGAATTGTTCTTTGGAAGAAAATACATCTTTTGGATAACTCAAAAAAGATCAAACAGCAGACAGGACAGTTGTCCAGACGAACCAATAAAACCTTTTCCGTAGCTGCAATAAAGGTGCTGGAAATTCACTGTGTCTTCAATCATTCCTTGATTTCCCTCATTTACTTCTCAAGTTCTGATCACAATCCAAAGAGAAATTTTAACAAGACTGAAGCCAGATCTTCATTAATTAACTCCTACAGGACAGAATTGAATCTTCCAAGAATAAACTGTACTTTCTCAAGCCTTATCCAGACCAGTTTTTCTTTGAAGATGCCTCTGCTCTCAGAGAATTTAAGCCCTTTTCACTAATGGACCCAAACTTGGTTTGATTTTCATCAGCACTGCAGCACAAGGCTGTGTGGTACAGAGAGGAGGAAAGTTTGAGACAATGGACCCGGATCAAAGACTCAGGTTCAGGGGAGAAGGAAATAATTTGATTGTCAGATTTCTGGTGTCACGCACAGCTGTCATGATTTCCCAGTCAAAGTTTACTCATAGGAGTAGTTATATCCTTCATAGGATGTTCAGTTACTATACAGACCTCTGAGAGCAACACTTTACAACCATGGCAATGGGCATTCAGAAATTTTGTCTCCCAATGTATGTCCTCAAATAACAGGTGAAAAAAAAAACCATTTACAGTAGTCAGTCGATCAGGTGTGGTATGCTCAGATTTCATTTTTTCCTTATACCTCGAAAAAGATCTGCCACTGGAGTGGATTCCATGGATCCTTTGAAACTAAACATCCTTTAAATTATTTCTTGTAGTTGTGACACTTGCCTAAAATACCTGCACAGACCCATTCAAATTTGTATCCATTCCCATTCAATCAACAATTCAGAAAAATTCAAGGAATGGAACCCTCTGAAGTATGAAAGCCAGCAAAAGGCAAAATAAATAGAAAACCTTTCAGGATCTGAATTTTTCAGAAATCAGAAACCAGAATCCTTAGTCTTCCTCTTGTTGCAAATTACATGGAGGCACCTCACATTAAATATAATTAATAACAGGTGGCACAGAATTTAACTTCAGTTAAATTCATTCGTCAGGTATGATAAACTTATTATTATATACTAAAAACAACCAAACAAATGTAAGTAATTATTTTTAAAAAGTTTTTTGAATAAGACCGGTCTAATTTACAGGATAATTTAAGTTCAGAACAAGAAGGTATGACCATGCCATCACCATTTTTTGCTTTTATAAAACATAGTAGCCCTTATCAGCTACTGTATCAAGGTCCAATTCCAACAATGTTTATTTTATTCTAGTCTATAAAAAAATTATTGACGTTTTTAATTTCTTGCATCACTGATGTATAAATTCATTCCCACAGGAAGACTTTGCCCTTGACAGTGCAGTGCCAAGTCTGTCCTGTATATTATTATTATTATCAAGTTAGCTATGTCAAAACTTACAACAACACAAATGCAATTTCCTTCTCCAATAAAAAAATATTGTCATGGCCCTTCCTATCTTCTCTCTACTTTTAATCTCTACTAGAACAGTTTAAGAAGGAGATTTCTCATGTGCCTCTGATACACTGAAGAAAGGAGCCATCTAAATTGGCAAAGGTTCACCCTAAAATTTTACCCTCGGCCAAGACAGTCTGATGCACACGGCAGCAGAGTGACAGCTTGGTGGCCTGACTTGTACTCAAGGGTTTATCAGTGAAGTACTCAGGGAATTAAGGCATCACCTCATTTTGCCCCTTCACTTAGTTGCCAGCTCTCACACACTGTTGCCATGGATCTGATCTAAAGTTCTCATGACTCAAATTCCAGTTTTATTATTTTACTGGTTCTAATTGAGGTGTAAAAACTCTGCTTTCTAAAGTAAGCAAGACCAGATAATAAAAGATCTTCAAATTAATTTAAATGTTTCATAATTTGTTCATGATCCTTTTACGTGGTAGTTATTTTAAGCATTCAAATTTAAAAATACTAAAATTTTAAGCTCTTCATGCCACTTATCTTGCTCTATTTGACTAGCACTTTTCACAGTGGCATTCTAACTTTAGTCAAGGCTTCGAGACATTTTGTTTAGTAATTGAATGTGCTGCCTAAAATCAGGGCAAAAATACAAGAATAATATATAAATGGTCTTTTCAATCTAACACAGCTTCAAATTAGGTTTATCTGTAGCTGAATGAAAGATAGATATGTTAAAAGAAATAAAACCCATATTTTGATGCCCTTGATCTACTTTAAAGGAAATAGATGTTTTTCTAGTATCCTTACAGTACTTACACAAGCATGGAAATGTTCATAAGCAGGCACTCAGTTCACCAACCAAGTCACCTACATTTCCTTTTTCTTTAGATAATATATGCTCTCTAAAATCATTAATACTAAAAATGAAACATAACCACCATTATGCCAGGGATGTTACTGGATCCTATTCAAAGCTACTTAGCAATAATTAGGGCACCAAGACAGCTGTTAATGCTGAAAATGGATAGTTGCAGTTATTATTAGTTCAATAAAATTTGATGGATAGAAATAAACTCTTGGTCTCAAATGTGTTTGGGAAAAAGAAGCTCACGCTAACATAGAACCTAATACTACAGTAAGTGTGTCTCAAGTAGGGCTTTTCCCTGTGATTCTTAATAGTTCAGGTGTTTCCATTGTTACAGCAAAGTGGATTGGAAGTAACACTTCAGATTGATAACAAAACCACAGCAAAACCCTGATAATTGAAAAAAACCCCAAACCTTTTGTTTAGAAGAGTTCTCTTGCACTCACAGATAATGATTTCTGTTGGTTCTATAATGAATATTACTTGAAAATTACAAGCTAAAGAAACTAAGAAGTACTTAAGGCTTTTATGTTTACCAGCAAAATATCTCAGGTAAGTGCTTGCAATTTTCTGGCTTCTACTTGTCTCACTTTCCAGTCTGGTCTTGGTGGAAAATTATGAACCAAAAGCCTTAGTTATCCAAGCTCTATAGCTGGCTGCCTGGAGTTTCAGAGTTGCTAATATTGGTCAAAACTAATACTCTTAAAGTAGCAAACTCAAGGAGAAATTTATCTACTGTGTACTACATATTTTATTTAGACTTAAAACCACTTTTTCTATAGGAGTAAAAAGCAAAAAAAAAAAAAAAAATTCAAGAAATCCCTGTTGGACACACATGAATTTAAATCATCCAAACCTCTTCATGTTAAAAAGAAATTAAAAAATTATTAAGAAATTAGCATTCATTTAAGAAAAATTACCAAAGCTTGTATGAAGTCTATCTTCTGCTCAGGTGTGAAGGAAGCAAACTCTGGTCAGGGAGCTGGCCTGCCCCAGACTAACAGCCCCTGCTTCTATTTTCCCTGGCTCACCTCCCTGAACAGACTGATTGCTAATGCCACAAGCATCAGAACTAGAGCACGTGTGCTCCCGAGACTTGCACTTTCCATGGACATACATGCATGGATATCCATGCAAATGAAATAAAATGGCCTTGAACACTCTGAAAGTTATTTCATGGCTACAATTTTAGAGCTTATTCAGAGGATGTAATTGTTTTGTCACGATTATAGTCAAAGTATAGGAACTGTCAAGGGAAACAGTTGGTCAAAATAACATTAAAAAGACAAAGATTGATAGTGGTGAAGGTTATTGTTGCATTGATTACTGTATTTTGAGCAGGTATTTTACATTCAAAGAGCTTTGCAACCTTGGAAACCTGATGAAATGCAGGATATAAACGTTGAGTGGTGCTTCTATCAAGGCAACTGGTAATGGAAAGAGATTTTATATAGTTACTGATGAAATGTCTCACTTTTACACCATCAGTGTTGAACTGTTGGCAGATAGCTAGTATTAGGGATGTTTATTTTGGGGAGGCAGGAGTCCTTCCTGTCTCTTTTTATTCTAAGCAAGAAATTGTGAACCCATCTTTAAACAGGTTCATCCTTTTCAATATTCCTTTTGAGGAGACTTTGAGGACACTTCTCTCTTCTGACATTGAAAAGTAGGCAAGGAGAAGGACAGTAAAAACCTGTTTTACCCTCATCAAAAAGGAGCACTGCAGTTCCTACACTATTTAAAAACTTTGTAAAGTCCCTTTACAGTCTCAGGGAAATCCCAGATTGAAATAATGTCACAGGGGGAGCAGAGATCGAACATAGCAGTAGTTTAGTATCTTCTATGTCCTCTGCTGGGTGAATAGATGCTGCCCTGGCAAGAGAATGGGATTTTATGATCTAGTAATGGGCCTTTTCCATCTCTATTACCTCACAGGGGCACAGTGAAGATTATTTAGTTAATGTTTGCACAGCTTTCTGACCATGTAAAGTACTGTTAAAGTGCTAAGCATTACTATTATCATCCAATTATACAATCAATCCAAATTTGAGTAGCACTAAAGTAAGTTCCAGTTCCAATTATGATAATGAAACTGCAAAGGGACTGTACATCCAGAAGTTCCTACTGTTCCCAGAGCTATTGCAGCACCTTTGAGAATCCTCATTACAGTGACTTTCCCCAGCATACATTAAACACATATTTACCTGACTGTGAGCTTCAGGTGTGTGCCTGAATGGAGCAATGTCAACCAGTACAGCACTGACAGACAGATGGCGAGGACTGAGATGTTTGACTGATATTTACGCTGGGTTCTACAGAACCACAGCATATATTCCAAATAAGCACACAGCTCCGGGCTAATTAATCTCCTGTTTAGACTGGTAATGCCCTCACTGAAGAATCAGCAGAGCCCTGGGACAGAATTCAGGTGGGGGTGATGGCTTGCCTCTGTTTTGGAATTTAAGCAGTATTGAAGTGATGGACAAAATTTCCCATCTGCCTTTCACTCTCAGCTGCGGAAGTTTGTCAGGTAAAAGAATGGAGGGAATAGTTTTATCTCTGTGCAGAACTGGGCTCCAGCATCACTGAAATATGTCAAATATCTACAAGCAGATCAATAGAGAGGAGTACTGTTTTTTGCCCTTCATTTCTGTGCTTCAGAGCCCCTACCTAAACACTAATTCCACTACAGCTAAGAGATGGTATATAAAAATAAAAATAAAAAAAACCCCAAACCATAACCCCTGTCCACTCAGCTATATCAGCAGAAGCTTCTCTTCTCAGCAAAAACCTTAGGAAGAGGGAGCGTTCCCCTCTCTAACATTAATTACACAAAATGGAAATATGACCTCTTTCAACCTGCCCCTTTACTATTTTAGCTGGTCATTAACACGATAGGATGTGTCAACATCAAGATAGGATGTGTCTTCATGTTAGTTTGGAAAAGACTGTTGGGGTTTATTGATGGTTGCTCCTCTCCCTGTGCATTTCTTTATAGCATATTTGGTGTCCTGCTTCCTGGGATTGTTGTCACTACCCAAGAGATTTCCTGACTCAGCAGGTTCTGGCACACTGGATACTGCTCTTGACTTCTCCTGATGCTTTCCTTTGGTTTGTATAGCTGTAGATTACACCCTTGACTAAGGAGTTTACATGTGTTAGAGGGTCCTGGGACAATAAATGCATATTCCAGGAACTCTGCAGAGGTAGGAGCCTACTCAGTTTTGGGAAGTGGCAAGTGTTGTCATTCAGGAAGGGTTTTTAGTCCTGAGTTTGCAATATCACTGTTAATACACAAGTAAACAAGCTGCTGAGCTGTTTGTGTCTCCCCTCTAGTTGTTATTTACTGCCTCCCTTCTACAATCTCTTTCCACTTACAGACACTCCTTTTCACATCCCTGCAAATTTTCTCCCGTGACAGATTTAAAAAGAAAAGAAGATGGGGGAAATGATTGTCTCACTGCTCAACTTGTGCGTCACACAGTTTTCTTTGCACACAAAGAGTACCCTGGTCTGCAAACAGTTTAAGTTTCTGTAAGAAAACCAAGTGCAACTGGTCCACCTACACTCTTTTACACTCTTCTTTACAGAAGGAAGAGATGGAAGGTGTGACTGAGGCTATCATCAGCTGTGACAGCCTCAACGCAAAGCAACAGTCACTAATTCTGAAACATAGCCCTCAGTTACCTGTACAAAAATAAATATATGTCATCTTAAGTCTCTCAGTACAGCTGTACTACAAAATCAGATTTATTTATTTTATTTTTGCCAATATTTTTATCTGAATCTTTAAGAGACTTTAAAGACTTATTTATACTTGCAGAATCTTAGACTACTTAGTTCTGCCTTTATCTGTATTTTTTAACACATTAAAATCTCAATTTATTAAACTCTTAGAAGTCAAAACTGCTTCCCATATACATAATCCTAGCAATCCTGTGAAAGCAGTAAAGTAAAAAGGAAAACATAAATAAAGGGATTACACTTTCACCATAAAACCATGGTTCTTCAAAACATAACTACTCAAGAGTGCAAAATACTACAACCTATTACATAATAAGTTGAAAAAACAATACCAGATAATGCTGTGTCAAGACACAGAAAACTGAATCTGAGCAAAACCTTTGGGCTTGTGGATATAGATATGAAGATACATATATCATGAAAAGAGTGTGTAATGAAAGCATTATCTTCAAATATTGGGCCCCAATTATGATGCTGTATAAACAAAGACACAGTTTGTCGGTGGAATGAAATAGAAAGAAACCTCTTGGGACCGTTCTGAAGGATACGAGTATGATTTAATTTTATTTCTGGATGATTACAGTTAAGGCTGTTAATTAATTTATATAAAAATGGCAGTAACTGACCAGAAACATCCCTCCCAAAACCCAGATGTCCTGTTTCTAGGCTATGAAAATTCTCACACCTTTAAACTTGCAGCAATGTTTCCACCACCAGACCAAAAAAAAAAAAAAAAAAAAAAAAAAAAAAAAGATATGGCTACTATTTCATTAAATTATATGTGCTTGAGCATTATTATGGAAAAGAAATCTTTCAGCATATTATTCAGAATCTTGTAGAAATTTCTAGCAAGTGCCCTGCAACATGGATTATCAAAGGTTTTCTTGTACATTATGGAAGTTTCTGAGCATGATATAAGTTACTCTGCAATCACAACTAAAAATACTGTGCACAGAATTGTATTCCTTAATTTAATATAAACATGTAATAATTATGATTAGAGAATCAAATAATTTCCTCTCTGATGGCACTAGGTTGTCCCAAGAATCTGTAGGTGGTTCTTATTACCTGCATGTGATGTTCCTTGAAAAAAAAAACACATGACATATTCCATCTGTACCTTTTTGTTTCTATTTCTGCAATACTTTGGTGTGATTTTAGATCTTTTTATTTTAGGCTATGTGTGCATGTGTTTATATATATATCTATTGTGGTTTGGTTTTGGGGAGAGATTATCTGTTCTGGTTTACTTTTTTGATTTTAAAACAAAAAACAGATACACTATTTTCTTTTATAACCTGATATAAAAATGCAATTTTTCAGATTAAAAAAATATAATATAGATTTCTATTACAGAAATTAATAATAACAACAACAGTTACAGACTCTACGTGTGGCTCCTGACTGGAAAGGTTATACTCACCTCTGTAAAACACTGGTTTCATCCCAGATAAAGTGAGAATGGTGTTTTATCTCGTGATGGGTTGACCTTGGCTGCCTGCCAAAAGCCCATCCAGCCACTCTCTCCCCCACCTCATCAGGCCAGGGAGGGGAATAAGATGAAAACCACCCAGGTGAGCCTCACCTCAAGCAGGTTTCTCCTCACCCTGTTGTCACCGTGGGTTACACCAAGTCCCTTCACTGCGGGAATGGGGTTGTGGCCAGTCCTGCTCCTTCTCACTCGTTTCTTCTGCTCCACCATGGTCTTTTCAGGGGCTGCAGGGGATCCCTGCTCAGACTCCTGTCTCTCACACTGTTCCCCTCCCCCTTCACTGCCAGGCAGGTTTTGCCCTTCCTTACACAGAATTTTCCTGAGGTGCTGCCATCAGCTGCGGGGCTTGACCATGCCCTGCAGCACGTCTGTCTTAGTTTCTGGCACAAGAAATCCTACAACATTGGCTGTCCTCTTATTATGAATCAGAGACTCTGCCTCAGCTGTGGGAACAGCTCGATTACAGCTCCTACCTTATTAGAATCATAAAGACATAAAATATCCTGAGTTGGAAGGGACCACAAGGATCATCAAAGTCCAACTCCTTGCTTTTCATGGGACAGCCACAAGAATACCACCATGTGCCTGAGAGCTCTGTCCAAACACTTCTTGAACTCTGTCAGGTTTGATGCTGTGACCACTTCCTTGGGGACCCTGTTCCAGTGCCCAGCCACCCTCTGGGTGAAGAACCTTCTCCTGATATCCAGCCTAAACCTACCCTGACACAGCTTCAGGCCATTCCCTTGGCTCCTGTCACTGGTAAAGGGATTAAAGAGATCGGTGCCTGCCCCTGCTCTTCCCCTCAGGAGGAAGTTGTAACTGCAATGAGCTCTCCCCTCAGCTTCCTCTTCTCTGGGCTGAACAGACCAAGTGCCCTCAGCTGCTCCTCATATGGCTTCCCCTCAAGGCCCTTCACCATCCTCATGGCCCTCCTTTGGACAGTCTCTAATATCTTTATATCTTTCTTAAATGGTGCTGCTCAAAACTGCATACAAGACTCGAAGTGAGGCCACACCAGCACAAAGTAGAGCGAGACAATCCCCTCTCTCATTAGGTGCCAAAAATTTCAAAGTACGTTTTTTTATTTTCTGCTCTGTCAGCTCATCTCTTCATCTCCAGATAATTCAGCCCATTCCTGTGTCAGTGGAGAAACTGTGAGCATATTCTCTATGACAGAAGTTCCAGGACCCCCTCTCTGCCACCACAACAGACATCTTAGATACACCAGGTACCTCCTCGACCTCTGTCGGGCCAAACCAGGCAGTTCTCAAAAATAGCTGTTATAAAGGATCATTGCACTCCCCCTGTTCCTGGCCACTGCAGATGAATTTGCAGAGGCGAAGCCTTCCTGCTGAGCCAGCTCAGTGGTGGTTGGCCAAATGAGAGGCACCACAGAGAAGATTATGAAACTTGGGGCTATGCCATTGCTTCTGTGTGTTTGACTAGAGGGGAATCTTATGTTCTCACTCACAACAAATACAATCTCCAGCTGAGATGGCTGCAATTTCAATCCACACTTGCTCTTGCAGATCCAAACCCTCAAGATAAATATTCAGAAAAGTGGAGTATTATACCAGGCAGGCTTCTAAACCTCCTTCTGTGCTGTCATGAAACTTATGCATAAGAGAAGCTTTCTGTATACAAATTGTGTGGGGGG
>VYXC01005332.1:0-33583 GCA_013397175.1 Platysteira castanea | reverse complement strand
GGGGAGGAGAAAAACACAGTTCAGGGCAAAGTTTCTGACCAATCTGCCCTTTCTTTGTTCAACTTCTCAATTTTCTTTTCCAGTCTCTTCACACATCCTCACACTAGAACTACAGCTCGTGGTGGACAGCATCAGCCAACAATTTGGCAAGCAGAGTGCTCTGAGGTAATGTAAATCAACAGAAACTGCTTTGTCTCAGGGCAGATATTAGGAATAAACTGGAAAGTCTGGGGAGGCAACAGAAAAGAGGAAAGAACATTGCTGGGCCTGGAAAAAATCTATCATCTTCAATATGTTAAGTCTAGTGACACGATTTCTGCTGTCTGTCATTTATGGCCCCCAGCTCTGCCAAAATCTGATGGAAAACGCTGATTTAAGGAGTTACATTTTCCTCAGTTGTTTATTTTCTTTCTGACTTTACAAAGCTTTTGCCTTCTGGTTTGGGAAGCTCTGTGGTGTCTTTTAAAAATCCACTATAAAAAAAGATGTCTGACCATTTTTCATATACTCTCCAGATAAAAAATGGGGTTGATTCCAGATTTCATGTTTTGCTTTCTTTCAAATGAATTTAAAAATAATGGTCTTTCTCTCATTAACTAAAGAGCAATCCAATCTCAATTAACTCATACAATTTTCTGCAGATTTCCTGTTATCACCTTCTTTTAATGTTCACAAATCTATCTTATTTTTAGACAACTGTTCTCTAATAAATTTTGAGATAACAGTCAGTCCCAATCAGACATTGTCAGAACTTACTAATCACTGCAAAATCACAAACAATGGATTGATGGATCAATACTTTTTTTCCTTTTGTAAATAAAATGGCATATTTTCTACTTTTATCTTATATGTTTAACTAAGCAATTATAATGAGTGAAAGAAAGAAATCTAAAAGTATTATTCCAACAACATAGTATTTGAAATGAGTTTCTCCAAGCTCCTTGCAAATTTATGAAAGATTTTCTTTCTCCTTCATTTTTCAGAGATCTTTCATATGTATTTGTACATTCTGGTTACTAGATAGAGCTGTAAGGCAGTGTAAGGCAGTGTAAGGCAGTTAAGCTGTGTAGTTAACCTGACTGGTCCAGTGACTTAAAAAAATGCAAAATAGACTTCAAGCTTTATATGTGTACTCAGGTTTAGAAGGTCATTTGAGGCAAGACAGTGAGACCTCTTTTCAAAAAAAAAAAGAGGTAAATTCTTATATATTAGAGGAACTTGAGTAAATCAAAATTTGTCAAGTATTGTTTTTAAATCACCTCAGACTACCTTATACATTATTACATAAACTTTTTTCAATGGAATTAAGGACATTCATGGCTGACCCAACTTTATGGACAGTAGCAGATACACATGCAAATATATGACTTCATGAAGTATTAATAATCCTCTCTTTCCCCAAATGCTTTGCAGAAATGGCTCAAAATCAAGTTGCACTTTGTCTCTTCCAAAGTTTACCCTGCACTAGCAATAAATTTACATTATTCTTTGCCTCTTTGGCAAAATTGCTTTGAATCTTTTGCTTGTGTCTCAAAAATCAAGAGCCCATCTTTCAATTTCCAGGCTACTATCAAGTGAAGCTAAAATCCCTTTGAAACCTAATTTTATTTCAAGTCATACCTAAGAAAAACACACAGTCCAGCATTTCTCAGTCCTGATATGACATTAGCGAATAGAACAAAATAGTGTCACACACATACTTTCAGA
Source organism: Platysteira castanea (assembly GCA_013397175.1). NCBI lineage: Eukaryota > Metazoa > Chordata > Aves > Passeriformes > Platysteira > Platysteira castanea. The sequence goes on along the minus strand of VYXC01005332.1, from coordinate 31,876 downwards.
GAAAGGAAAGCTGAGTTCCTTGGAGGTTGTCGATTTTTTTTATCCTCTGAAATATTACAGCTGTTGCTTATATTTTTTTTCCCCTGAAACTTTAATGATCCTTTGGTATGTAAAACCCCCAAAATCACACCCAAAAGCAAAACAAGTCTCTTCCTCAAATGCCCAAGGTTATGTCAAGGAAAAAGGTGACAAACTCTGGCTTTTCTCTTTTGATATAATTCTGGATTGTATATTTATTTTGGGGAAGCATGGAAGAAGAGAAAATAACTGAAAAACAAACAAACCTGGGAAAAATACTGCCCAAAAATATTTTTTTCTGGTTTTTAAGCAGTTCAGAGTCAGGAGAGAAAGTTCTTCTAGACACTAAGGCAATTCAAGTGGCTGTTTATCCAGTCAAAGGGCCACAATCACTCTGTGTGCTGTGGAAGAGTGCACCAATTCAGAAAATTTTTGTGAGGTGGCTTGGTAATATTAACCATCAAAAGCACAGCAAAATCTGTGGGTAAGGTTAAAAATTTTGAAAATAATGAATGCAGAGTTCAAGACTCGAAAATCTGCAACAAAATGTTAGACAGAGTGGAGATATGATGAAAGGGGACAGCCCTTCAGCTGCCTATCAGAAAATTTGCTTTTTTTTCTGGAAACTCCAGCCTACTAAAAATACATGTATTTTTACATAAAGAAATCAACCCCAAATTTAATAATTTCTCATTTATGTAAACAACTATGAAGATAATGAAACATATAGAACTTTCCAACTTAGCAGTAAAACAGAAGTAATAAAAAGTATTAAGCTTGAGAAATTATATTGACAGTAACAGATCCTGCCTGTTCATGGAAAAAAAATTAAACGCCAGAAGAAAACAAACATATTGGAATAAGTTCTAGGTTTAGAAAAGTGATGGTTGCCATTCTTGCTAGAGGAATAACCTAAGACCTCTTTCTTCAGATAGGCTTAAGCAAAAAAATGTGTTAATATGGAGGGGTTCATTAAACTCACAAAAATATCAATACATCATGTTTAGATGAGTGAGCTTCAGTTAAGTACTAATGATAGATTAAATGGAATATGCATTCATTTAAATAAAGTGATTTTACCGGAATTCAGAAAATATTCCTCAATTATCACTGTCTTCTGAAAATTTTCCCTACAACAAGCCCCAAATTTGTTTAGGGAGTCTCAGTGCTAAATGCTGTGTGTATTCTTTTGCTGGTTCCACAGTCCCAGTTTTAAGGTGCAGATGGTGAAATCGGCTATAACCGTGGTTTACTACTCATGCTCTCTCTAGAGTTTTAAGTTCAAATTGCACCTATAAAAAGGGGTAATTAGTCTTTTCTAGTTTATTGCTGTTAGGGGAAAGGAAGCACTTTCAGTTAACTATCGACTAGACACCACTCCAGATTAAATATCCTGGATTCAATACCTTATTCTGGCTTTCAAATACCAGACTGAGAGTTCAAAGAAAGTAGGAAATGTCACCTTCCCAAACATTATAGACTATTAATTATGTCTTTGCAGTGAACTTTCTCAGCACATTAGTCTACAGACATGAAGATCATTCTTTATAAAAGACTATAGGCTGTAACAAGGTTAATTCCAATTTAAACTGTGTTAATAACAAGAATGGCTGCATTCAGACAGCTGAATAATTATCTGATAAGCAAGGTATGTGTAATGAAGCAGAAAAAATTGACTAATTTTAAAACAAGCATGGGTATGCAACAACGTATATGTTTTTCTTTCCTAGCACTGTTGTTTTCCTACACTACCCTTTAACTGTCTAGTTCTGTATGTAGAGGGATTCATAAAGCAAATTACATTTAGATATAGGTAACTGTAAGTAAATGTGTAGCTGCATTTGACAGAAATTTGACAGCAGCTTTGAAATGTGTGTCTTTTGGGGTCACTTGGTATGGAACTGAGCAGAAGATTTCTGTCCCTTTGCTTTGACACACCCTCTACTCATCAATAAAGCCGGGAGCCGATTGCCCTCGTGGTGGGTGGTAACTGAGGGCGAGCAGGAGATCCCAGGGTGGAATTTCATGTCACAGTTTCCCTGGCAGCAAACCTCATTTAAAAGATTTCTGAGCACCTTTTTATTCCAGACCTTGCCTTTTTCGCAGTGAGTTTATCACACACTAGATAATACTCTGTAAAATGAGTAAGTGACAAGTTCCTGTACAGGAGCTGCCACAGAGAGAGCTGTGCTGATTCAGCCGAAGGGAGTTTGTATTTCACCAGAAGGAAAAAGCTAGAAAGTAAAAAGCCTTAGTACAATATATTCAGGTATAATCAAGAAGACAGACCCAGGTCATAACTTAAAGTATTTTAGAAACACAGGACCGGGCTTTTATATCTCAGCATCTTTTAAGAGAAATAAAAATAACACTCACTGAAATGCTAATAAACAAACAGCCAAAATATTTTGCTTTGCAAGAAACTGTAGACAGTGCTATTTTCTTATGGAGTGGAGAAAACTGGGCTGTGATTTCTTTAATTTTTTATTTAAGAATAATTTAGTTTCCTGTGCTTGAATTTTTCTTGTAGAAAGGAAAAAAAAAAGACTCTGTACTGTTCTGAGATTGAAAACCCATTTCTGACAGAAATTCAGATAACCACTTTAAAGTGATAGTCAATTATTCTGGAACACCCAAGACAAAAATAAACTTTTCAGTGTTACTGTGCAGAATAATACTTTAAAGCCTCTGTGGTGGGTTGAGCTTGGCTTGACACCGGGTGTTTACTAAGACATTGTATGACTCCCTCCCCTCAAGTAGACACAGGGACAATGTGCAGTGAAAAGCTCTTGGCTCGAGATAAGGACAGGAGATTACTTTTACTGTCACGGGCAAATGGACTCGACTTGGGGAAAATAATTTAATGTATTGCCAACCATCTGTAAGAGATTAGGATGAGAGAACAGAACACCTTATGCCTTCCCTTCCTTCTTCCCAGCTTCAACTTCACCCTTAATTCCTGAGCAGTGCAGGGGGATGGGGAATTGAGTGCCGCAGTCAGTCTAAAGTGCTTCATCTCTGCTGCTCTTTCCTCCTCACACTCTCCTCCTCCAGCATGGAGTCACCCGGGAAAATATTGTTTATGAACTTGTCCAGCATGAGTCCTTCCCACAGGCTGCAGTTCTTCCAGAATAGCTCCAGCTTGGGTCCTTTCCATAGAGCAGTCCTTCAGGAACAGGCTGCTCCAGCGTGGCACCCTCACATGGCACAGCTCCTACCAGAAACCCTGCTCCTCCATGGGCCACAGCTCCTGCCAGGAGCATCCCTTACCCTCCCTTAAATTTGTTATCTCAGTAGTGCTACCAGTGCTGCTGGCCTCACCTTTGGCTGGTGGCAGGTTTGACTTGCAGCTGAGTGAACCTGGCTCTTCCAGGAATAGGGGCAGCCTCTGGTGCCTTCTCACAGAAGCTACTGCAGCACCCAAGACACTGCCACATAAACCCAATACAGCCTCCACTAAGAATTTCTTTGGAAAGAAAAAGATCTGAAAAGCAAAAACCACAGATTTTATCATAAATATGGATAGTTACCTCACATTCAGACAGCTGCATTTGTTTGTATTTCCAGATATTTAACTGGAATTGAAAAAACACATACAATGAAATTATGAAATATGATTCATCAGGCAAATACTCGCTAAGTCCTTCATGTGTATATATGTATATATATATATATATATAATCTATGATGCATCATTTTTATTAATGATGGTCAGACTGACCCTGGAGTATGGTCATGAGATGTCCCCAAATTTTGTAATTCTACTTTTGGGATACAAATAAACTTTAAAAAGACTGTTTACTTTCACAGCAGTATATTTACTGTCCTAACAATATGCATTGATCCTGCATGGACACAAGGGTGTGTTTCTACTGGACTGATCAAACCCTGACAGAGTTTTTTTGCTGACAAAGTGTCATAGACCATGACCATGTGGCACGATTTAAGATTCAGGACATAAAGGTGATAGTGGTGTCGCTACAATCAGCCTTTTGCATGAACACAGTTGAGAGACAGGACAACAAACATCGGCAAAATTCACTAAATTAACATCTTCAAATAAAACTTAAGGGTATCATTTAAGGTTTACCATTCCCCTTATCCTTTTTGCTCCCTTTCACTAATTTTAAAAACTTTTTCCTGTGATTTTCCAACTTGCCTTCCATCCCTTTGAATCTTCTAGCCTTTCATTTATAAACCTCAATTCCTTATCAAGTTCTCTCTTCTACATGATAAGGCAGCATGTTCCTTATCTGATCATCACTAAATCATTTGCATTCAAATGGCTTCCCTGACCAAAGGGAAGAGGAAGAGGCCATAGTTACCTCTCATTTCAAACAGTTTTTCCAGGTTCACTACTTCCTATCTTTCAAGAAACTGGGAACCTGATATACTGACAGTAAATACTACTTATAATGATAATAATAACAACATAAGAAAATGCTTCCTATGTAGTTTGTATAAATGCACTTTTAAAATATTTTTCACATTGATGTCTTCTAAATATCTGTGTTAGAATAANCTCCATGGGCCACAGCTCCTGCCAGGAGCATCTCTTACCCTCCCTTAAATTTGTTATCTCACTAGTGCTACCAGTGCTGCTGGCCTCACCTTTGGCTGGTGGCAGGTTTGACTTGCAGCTGAGTGAACCTGGCTCTTCCAGGAATAGGGGCAGCCTCTGGTGCCTTCTCACAGAAGCTACTGCAGCACCCAAGACACTGCCACATAAACCCAATACAGCCTCCACTAAGAATTTCTTTGGAAAGAAAAAGATCTGAAAAGCAAAACCCACAGATTTTATCATAAATATGGATAGTTACCTCACATTCAGACAGCTGCATTTGTTTGTATTTCCAGATATTTAACTGGAATTGAAAAAACACATACAATGAAATTATGAAATATGATTCATCAGGCAAATACTCGCTAAGTCCTTCATGTGTATATATGTATATATATATATATATATAATCTATGATGCATCATTTTTATTAATGATGGTCAGACTGACCCTGGAGTATGGTCATGAGATGTCCCCAAATTTTGTAATTCTACTTTTGGGATACAAATAAACTTTAAAAAGACTGTTTACTTTCACAGCAGTATATTTACTGTCCTAACAATATGCATTGATCCTGCATGGACACAAGGGTGTGTTTCTACTGGACTGATCAAACCCTGACAGAGTTTTTTTGCTGACAAAGTGTCATAGACCATGACCATGTGGCACGATTTAAGATTCAGGACATAAAGGTGATAGTGGTGTCGCTACAATCAGCCTTTTGCATGAACACAGTTGAGAGACAGGACAACAAACATCGGCAAAATTCACTAAATTAACATCTTCAAATAAAACTTAAGGGTATCATTTAAGGTTTACCATTCCCCTTATCCTTTTTGCTCCCTTTCACTAATTTTAAAAACTTTTTCCTGTGATTTTCCAACTTGCCTTCCATCCCTTTGAATCTTCTAGCCTTTCATTTATAAACCTCAATTCCTTATCAAGTTCTCTCTTCTACATGATAAGGCAGCATGTTCCTTATCTGATCATCACTAAATCATTTGCATTCAAATGGCTTCCCTGACCAAAGGGAAGAGGAAGAGGCCATAGTTACCTCTCATTTCAAACAGTTTTTCCAGGTTCACTACTTCCTATCTTTCAAGAAACTGGGAACCTGATATACTGACAGTAAATACTACTTATAATGATAATAATAACAACATAAGAAAATGCTTCCTATGTAGTTTGTATAAATGCACTTTTAAAATATTTTTCACATTGATGTCTTCTAAATATCTGTGTTAGAATAAACTAAAGCATTGGCATTAGTATTTAATAATATTAGTGTTAATTATTAATATTAGTGTTAATATTGAAGAGTGACTGAAGAGGGAATCCATCCATGCAGCACAAGGTGGATATTTGCCCTGGTGAATTCTATCCTAGGCTTAATCTCACATGACTGTCTGCTCTAGATTTGATTTATTTCAGATTTTATTTAAATATTATATTTGTTCTTCTGTTTTCACCTATTATATTTCTATACACAGCATGACAATTCTGGGCACGTTTCTAGTAACTCTAAGAATAATTACTGTGTAAGATAATCATGACCAATTTGCAAATGAATTGAGAAATAAGCTAAACCTTAAACTGACTGAATTTTCCAGGAGGCAGAAGTTGCTTGAGTAGTATCTATGGGCACATGAAAGGAATAGTATTTGCATGCCAGAATCAAAAGAATTTCTTTTTTTGTAGAGTGGAGTGGGAGAAAGAAAAAAAAGGAAAATAATTGCCATTGCCATGGTTCACAAAAAAAAGAAGTGTTGAATTCAGACTGTTGTTGATTAGCTTTCCTACAAATGGTGTGAGTCTTGACTTCTGTAATGAAGCCCAAGAGGAAGCTCAGTCAGTATTCACACATGGGACTTGTACTGCTGCCCGAGCTGGCCCAAATGTTCTCCCAGATAATGTGGATGGAGCTGTTTTCCCTCCAGTGTGACAGTTCTGCTGTAGATGTTTAATCTCCCGTGGTTTAGAAGCCTCTCACATACATTGCTCACCCTAAGTCTCAAAAAACCTTGCCTCCCAGCCCTGAAACTACAGAAAGGAAATGCTGCTAAGGGATAGGATTTGTGAATCTTAGTAATGGATCTGCAACCTTCTAATTCCTAATTAAATAATGTGTTCCTAATCCTTAATTTTAATCCAGTGTTTTGTACACAAGGGGAATGCTGATGAGTGTTTCTAAGGCATCCTTGGTTGGAGCCTTTTCTTCTCTGAGTGCAGGGAAATTCAAATGCATATGACCATAGATTCCTTTCCTTGCCTAGCTCTTTCAGACTGCTAAGAAGCAGTCTTCCTGCCTGGTAAATAATTATTTATTATTGCAATTCCTTATTTTCATCATGACTGACCTCCTCATTCCTCAGTACCGTGGTGAGTTAGAGATCGGGGAGATTTTATTTGCCATAGAAATAAAGAATTGTAAACAAGAGAAACTATGCAACCAAAACCCTGCACTAAAAAAAAATTAAAGTTGATCAGCCAAACACTGTAACAAGGAAAAATCAGGCTGTTGTATTTTTATCAAAATTAATTGAGCTCCCCTGTGCATATAAAAATATGGTGTTTTGGCTAACAAGTCCATGCATTGCTTTATACAGTGAAGATCACCCACTTTGGGCCTGTAGCTGGAATTAATTTCTTTCCTGTCAGACTGTCTGAAGCCCCAGCACACGCCTGTTGTGTCCTGGTCAGCTCTCTTTGATTGATTCCCTTGTGGCAGCAGATAAGCCTGTGCCTGCGTAGTGAGTGGCTTCTTACACACCAGGGAGGCCACAGCAGAGCGAAGGTCTGTCCTTCTGCCTTCACAGCTCACAGAGGGAGCTGTGTGGAAGGTACATTTGATATTTATGGTAGTAATTGGGTCCCTGATAGTGCAAGTGATGGACCTCTGCTCCTGATTCCCTCATCTGTACAACGCGGAGCCCTCCTTGCGGGGAGCTGATCTCTGGTCAGATTGTGGCAGAGCACATCAGCAGCCACCTAGAAAGAATTTCACTGTTTTCCCCCCTGAAGTGTTTATACTCCAGCTGAGCAAGGCAAATTGCTTTGTGTGTCTGATTTTTATCTCCTGCACTCGCAGTGGGCTTGTTTCCTCTACCATTGCTCCAGTGCTTAACTCCATTCTGTTTGATATAAGTTTTGAATCCCTTTGATATAAATGGACCCTCATTGTCACTCACTAAATACTTCTAGAAGTTTTAGTGCTGTAAATATGTGTTTAGGGCAGCTGTGATTGCTGGATCCCTGGTAGCCAGCAGTGCATCTGCAGTTTTTGTTGTGATGTTTACAGCATGCTATGAATTCTGTCCTGACCTTGTTAAAATTTATTCTCCTCCTGCATGTCTCTAAGCAGTTATTTAGTTTTCCTTGTTTCCTGTCAGTTTCTAGGAAGGTTTCATTCTCTGTGCCATAATGAAAATGTTTTGTCCCTGTAAAGACAGATTTACTTGTTATTCACAGGATTAAAAGGTGGTATTTCTGTCATTTTCAAAAGCTTGTTAATAAATCTGGTATAACAGCGCCCCTGTAAATGCTGACTCCAGCTCAGAGATTCTGCTGCTTTTTGAAGTTCGCTTGCCCTCTCACGTTTCTGTTCTTGTCAGATGACACTTGCCTTGAGTCTCAGGTGCTAATTTAGTACTTACGTCACAGCTGATGTCCTAGAAGCATGCCCTCCGTAGTTAGCATTTGAGATCTAACTACTCCCTTTCTATCGGCTTATATTTTGTAAATAATCCCATTTCAGTAAAACTGTTCTACATCACAAAAATACTGACTTCTAGCTTTCACCTGGCAAAAAATATTCTGCTAAATCTCAGTAAAACAGGATGCAAACTGCCCAAGTACATCACATTGTAGTCATCTTTACAATATTTTAAAAACACATACTCTACCGTCCTTACTAAAAACAGCCTGAAAATAGAACGTACTTTTCTCCATAAAATGCACAAGCTTTCTTTTAAATCCATTGCAGAAATAACCCTGTGTACCACTTTCACATTTCTGCAGCAGCAGCAGTAACAGATATTCAGAAAGCAGATGGCTAACCTTCTGAATGGCATTATTCATGTTTCCATAATAACATTCTAAAGACCACAATGCTGCACCTGTTCTAAATTCTTCCTTTTTAAGGGCAAAGTACTGTCAACTTTCAAATATACAGCTCTAGATACAGGACTAACTGTGATTTTAATGGAAGAAAAGTGTTTGATCATGTACTAACACTTTTTTTTTTTTTTTAAATGCAATTTTCAGGTCTGGAAATAGTAATTTATTTCAGTAAAAGTAAATTTTCTGTTTCGTCTTCTTCTCCCAGTCAGTTCTGTGGCTGTGGAACAGACTCTGACTAGCCTAATGTTTGGAGTTACTTTCCCTTAGAGCAGGTCCCTCAGCACATTCTGTCGTGTTTTTGTAATCTGAACATGCAAAGATGCTTAATTATTACTCTGCAGTATTCTCATTAATGATATAGGGTGCTTTCAGAGCATCCTATAATAATCCTATAATCAACTAGTGAGTCTGGCTCTCTGTAGGGGTCACAGTGAGCCACCTTGGTTCCTTAGGGAAGGGTTAGGAATATGGAATTGCTGTACCGCATCAAAGTCAGGGTTCACTGAACCCTCTATTCTGTGTATGATGCTGAGAGTAGCTCAAGTGCTGCAGAAGTCTGTATATGACTCCTGTGGGAAATATGGATTAATTTCCGTCTTAAATCTTGAAGTGAAACGATTGCCTGAATACCCATATAAATTCCCAGTTTCTTTTAGAACCTTGTTAAAGTCTTGGCTTCGAAAATTGAGTCTGTGACATGATGACAAGTGTGCTCTACCCCTTCAGGTGACAGGTCTTGTATAGCCCAAACCAGAGGTCAAACTACAGCCGTAGCTCTTTTTCTGGCAGTGAAAGAAGGAAGAATGGGACCCAGTGCAAGTCATCTGCTCCCAGCTGGAGGCCCAGCAGAGCTACCCTCTACCACAAAAAGCCCATGGCTCTCTCAGCTATGGGGTTGTTCAAACTGCTTACTTTAAGGTCTGACCACTTCTTAAATTTTTATTAAATGCCATCTCACCCTTCAAAGTATACTTCCACTTGAAAGTTACTGGGGAATTGAATAATTTCCTTGTGTAAGTGAAAGAAAGGTTAACCAAGGAGCATTGTAGGGAAATAGATAAAATCAGATGTTCATTAGTCGCTCTATATTTACTATAACATTTTCTAATTTCATACTTTGTTTAAACTTTCGTGTGAATGTCTATACATAAGATACAGTTGTATATCTCATAAACATAAAATACATAACTGTGTATAGAAGACATAGCTTAAAGGATGCTGTATCTTGTAAGGATAAGAATAAATAGGGCAGAACAGATCCTTGAGTCTACACGAAGTGTCTCATGAGATGTTTTCCAATTACTTTATCTGCCGTTAATAATTACTGTGGTAAGTGCTAGATTGAAAAATCAATCTCCTTACTCAGCCACATTTAGTAAATTCAGCCCAGAACCATATGTTAGCTAAAATTTATATAACTGTGAGCTAAACCACCCTCCTTGTACATATGGGGAGGGAATATGGCTATCATACATATGAGTGTAATCAGTCAGACAAGACTGAGCTCATATCCTGTTTTGTAAGAGGAGAGATATTTTTAATTTGATTTTTTTTAAGACTTTCTGTTGCCTCGGTTGCTTATGTGTGCACTGGAAAATAAGTACCACATCAGACACAGCATGAATTATCATATCTTGGCCCTCCAGACAAAGAGGAATGGAACAAAGACTCCCAATTATTTCCACTGCCACAGCATCATTTGGAGGTCCAACTGTGCACTGAATCTTGAGAAAACTTACTACTTTTTGCTAGTGAGAGATAGGTAGGGAAGAGATAGGGAGAATTTTGATGTGGTATGTTTTTTTAATAAATCTGGGAAATCTAAAGCAAGTCAGAAGATGACAACTTCATCATTATTTGAGAGAAGTATTGCTTTTAAATTAAATATATATAAACCCCACTTTGTTCAACTGTCATACATGTTCCAAAAAACCACTTAAGGAATACTTACTTTTTTATGTAAAGGTAAATGGAAAACTGCCAGTAGTCATAACAAGGGGATAAAATCAAAGAAATTTACATGAAGTGGTGACCATGTTACCTGAAGTACAGTCTGCTAGTTAATTTTCAGTGGCTGATATGTGACATTATCTGGCATATAAAGACCTTCAGGTGCATTTATGAGACTGTGTATGTCACTAGAATGAAAAATTCAGTTTTGAAACGTATGAAGAAATAGCGTCACACAGGATATTATCCTTTTCATTGTTTTTTCTTGAAAATTTTGACATAATAAAAAAATATATTATATATTGCGTATACAGAGATCTTTATTCAAGAGTTGGATTTTTTGTTTGCTGTACATGTCTGTGCTGCAGTAACTGGAGTCAGGGTGGGTGTGCAAGCAAACGTGTGATGGGTAGCAAAGATAAACCAGATGGGCTGACAAGCAGGTGCAGTGGTCTGGGAGCCGAGGAGATAAATGGATCTCCAGGAGACACCTCTGAGCTGTGATACACGTGTGTATCTCTAGAGACAGGAGCACAGGCGGTCAGATGTGGGGACTAGGGGAGTCCTGGGGGTGTGAGAGCAGTGTGAGTGATGGCTCTACCAGCAGCTGCAGTAGGGCTGTGGCTGCAGGGGTTTGCATGTCCAAGTGCCAGAATGGGACAGACTGGAGTCCAGGGGCCAGAGACAGAGACGGGGCAGTCTGAGCTCTGCTGCTGGAGAGATCCACCTTCTGCAAGTGTATACTCACTTTTGTGCAAGTAAATATACAAGTGAGTATTTACTTTTACTAGTATAAACCCACCCTGATGCATCAGAGAGGAGACAAGTGGTGCTGCCACCCTTCCTGTGGGTGCCCTGTCTGTTGTATTTGCGTGGCCATCAGTGTATGACTGTGTGCTGTACCTGGCATATAGCAGTCTCCCTGTCTGAAATATGTGCTCACATGGCTATTGCAGAGACCAGGGACCAAGCTGGACAGAGATGAACCTGGGTCCTACTGACTGCCAAAGGAGGTCCAGGAGATAAAGAAGGAGGGATCTGGGAGTTTCCCAAGCTCGTCTGATAGAGTGATAGGAGTCTCAATGTAAAGGTTGATAAGAATGACCAAACAAGCTACAGAGACCATCCACTACAGATCTCTCTAGAGTGTAATGACTTTTACAGCACCACAATCATATGAGGTGCAAGAGAGGATGAGACTGGGTCACAGTGGCCATAAACAAAATATTCATCAGGAACCATTAGAGATTCCAGAGGCTGCTCTAAATTGAGTCATACATCAAAAGAGGATGCCCAATGCTATCCCTGAGGATAAATTTACAAAGGAAGTGTTTGTTGTTGAGATTAGAAGATAATGGAAGTAGGTCAGGTCAAAGCAGCAATCTAGTCAATCATTATCTCAAGTACTGATTTATCCCAATTAAATTAAAGCATTAAGTTAGGAACTAGTTTTTCTGGTTTCACTCTCTTCTTTATGGAGAAAAAAAATTCAGAGAGCAATTCAGCTGATCAGAAATAAATTTTAGTTTGGTTTATTTATTACTTTAAGGATGGAATGGTACAAGCTATACAAGTAAAGTCTCTGTGTGAGTTCTAATTGCTAGATCTGGTCTCTTCAAAAAGTTTCAATACTGTGGTTTAGACAGATAGGAGGAGGGGAGGATGCGCTTGCAACTTTAGTGTAGACTGAAACCATGGAAGTGCAAATTTCTTTCCTTCTTTTTCCTACTCGTGTCAACCATAGGAATGAAATTTCATGTTTCCACCCAGTCTGACTGACAGTTTGATGTACGTCTCAGTCACAAAGACACACAGAGAGTCATAGTCTACATTTAAGGGTAGTTTTGGGCTAAGATAGCCTCTGTCTGTCTCTAAAATCTGATCTCTTTGGGTGGTAGTATGGAACACTCCTCTCAAAGGTTACGGGAGGACTTAGGAATCCCTGCCAGCATTCCTCTCAATAAAAAGAATTCTGAAGTGCATAGGTGAGCACAAGCTACAGCTGAATGCATAACTGCTGATACCTTTACTTACACATTTAGTGCACTATCAGTATTTAATTTACAGCTTTATGAAGTGCTCTGTATTACTCTAAAGATAATAGGTGAGGTATCAAGGTAAAACATTACATATTCAATGCAAGCAATCAGCCTGATCTAAAGTAGAAAGGTCAGGGAAAACTCATTGCAAAAGCATAACATGAATTTTCCAGGGCTTTTGGTACCCCTTTTGGAGTGCAGATAATTTTTAGCCAGCAGGGAGACCTCCAAAAATATAACTTTGTTTTTTGAGTTTTCTCAGTAGATATCTCTGCAGTTCATCAGCATGGTTCCACACAACTCATAGGTCACTGAGAAAGAGCACAAGGTAACTTCCTTGATTTTTGTACTTCTAGTTTGCAACAAAATCAGCTTCACTTGTAAAAAAAAAAAAAACAAAGGAAAACAAAACCCTCACATTGCTGTGTAACATTCTGAAATATGTGATGTTGAAAATCAAAAAGTAAAGTTGCCATGGGGCTCTTTTTAAATGCTCAAAACATATAGCAAAAGGATTTAAGTTTTCCTGGATCCAGGCTCTGGCTACTGTGTTGCAAACAGGTGAACTATCCATTCTGCCCAGTGTTTGACATGGCTGATGTTTTGTGGATGTGATTAGTTCACTATACTGGAGTTAATATGCTACCAAACCTACATAAATACTTGGGTTTATTAGCTTCAGCTTTGTGTCATAAGTTTTCATCAGCTGGGATCATGGAATGAGTGAGTATTCAAGTGTACAACCAGCAGAAGTTTATGCAAATACTTTCTTAAAAATTCTTAATCAATGCTAGTCTTAGCCTAGAATGGGGATTTAAAATTGTGCCAGGTCCATGTGGAGTTCTTGAATAGGTATTGTGTGCGTAACTAGATCAGTCACCAAATTGACTGATCTAGTGTGATTCATCAAAATATATCACACTCCTGACTGATGTAAACTCCCCGTTTGTTAAAGTTACAGCAATCTCAGCTTCACTGCTGTAAATCTAGAGAAAATCAACATTTATGTTTCTGCTAATGTCAGGCAGTTCCATCATCTCAGTAGGTTTGTTCCACATTTATATAGCTATGTGAAATTTCACAATCTGTTCTAAATTTCCTTATTGCTATGATGGCGTGATGTACTTGCTGGAAATACAAAAATAAAACAAACATTTCAATATCTGGGAAAAAGAAAAGAAAATGTATATTACAATATTCTGGTGTCAGCAGTATTACAATATTATAAAAAATTCTAGTAATCTACTTATCATGGGAAATCTATTTTATATACCCCATCAAATTCCATTGTTTCTTAAGTGACACTTGTAAGGGGAAATTTTTCTGAAAAAAAATGAAATTTCAGAATGCACCCTGGAATTAAAAAAACGTACACATTACTTACAAAATTGTTTCTAATATACACTAATCCATATAAACCAATAGTATTTTCACTGAAGTCAAAGACATTACACTAGTTTTACAGAAGTCTGAAGAAACAATCATGCTCATAACATCTAGAGAATATGGAATAATTTACAGAGGTTTCAGCTGTGTGTGAACACAGCAGTTTTGGAGACGGAAAAAAAATTGACCCAGATTATATATGAAATTTTCCTCTGAATCTGTAGTTATTGATGCAAAACAATCATCACTTTCAAATTTATTTGTTTTGTTTTTTTCTTAAGTCTAATAGAAGGTACTCTGCCATCATAAGTCATCTCTTTTGAGAAAGTAAATGGGTTTGGACTGAATTCTCTTCCTTTAACACTGCTGCTTGCACAGAGCAATGTCAAAGGGATTATAATGCCTTGTGGGAAAAATCCCCAAACCTTTCATTGAATAATTCTTGCACGTGACCACAAAAAATGACTAGAACTGTAGATTACAGTATAAATTCCAGATTTATTTGAAGACCTAGTTTTTGTCAGAGAAATGAAATTTCTTTTGGATGCAGGACAGTGAGCCTCTCATCTGAAGAGAAAAAATGCTTGTCAAGGAAATGAAGTCTCATGAATATTTCCAAATCTTTGTTGATTCCATGAATGCAAAAAAAGAGGCAGAAGTCTCTATCAGAAAATAGATAAATAGCTTGTCAAGAAAACAACATGCTTAGAAAAGGTTTGCTAGGAAACTGAAACACTATCCAAGAAAACGGGTGCAAAAAAAAAGTGAACTGATACCACACACTCGGACAATATGAGAAAGACAGCAGCCCCATGATATGCAAAAAATAGCTTAGATGTAGACTAACTATTTGGAAAATTTAAGGTTTTGGGTTCAGTTTCTTGCCTGGGCAAAAATGACTGAGCTGTTTTGAGTGTGCTTTCACCTCCCTGTCTCCTTTTCGGCAGCAGTTTAGCTTCAGAGTGCCATGGAGACCCTGTAGCAAAAAGGTCCCAGGTTTCAGGGTCTCTCAAAAGGGTGTCTGCAGGGGAGGGGAAGGCAGGGAGAGGACTTGGGGTTGCCACTAGCTCTGTGGCACCAACACAGCCTTGACACCATCCTGTTGCCCTGGTTTTTGCTAAGCCTTCTGTTTTTAACCTTGGAGTCAGATTCTTTCACACAGTTTCATGTAAATAATAGCCAATGTTTACTTAATGGTATTTTTTGTTTTTCATTCCTTTTGTGATAAGAGAACTTTGATGAGCACCTTTCTTCTCCAGTGGGATTGAGAAGGAAGTGACATGCTCTCCAATCCCTTGTGGAGTTGGGAACTGTATATGAATGTGAGATATGTCAATAATAAAGGTCATTCCCTCCTTTCTGCTGAACCTGGCAGGTGTGAGAGCCTCTTTATTGTGTCTTCCCAGACACACCATCCCATCCGCAACACCCTGGTGGTCCTGGACCTTGTTCCCACATCCCTCAGCAGGATATACGAGGAGGATTTGGATGGGATCCTCCCTCCTTTACAGCCTTCACCCTGCAAGACAGGCCCCATGCCCTCACCCCTGTCTGCTCAGGATCCGGGTTAGCAATTTTGAAGGGAGAGAATTCATTTAACATGAGCCGCATCACCCAAGATTAGATGTGCACTGTGAGAGCACTGCGATGGCCAGGGAGATTTGCCATGCCTAAAACATCAAAGATTTCCTGGCTTCAAACTGGGTGTGAGGCATTCCTACAAAGTATTTGAATCCTTTCATTTCTTTACACTTGTTCTCTCAGCAGTAGCTGCTGGTCCCCGAGGTAAATAGAAAGGTCTTATTCTGTGTACTACGTGGTGTCAAAAGAATGTATCTGCACAGGATGAGATGTAATTTGTAAGCAGGTCGTGTTTCCTACATGGCCCTGCCACCTGCTGATAGCTTATCTAAGAAGACCGAGTAAAAGAGATGTGAAACGATAGCAAGCAGAAGGGAAAATAAGTAAAGAAATCTGCAAACCAAGGCAATCTACAACTGCTGTTACCATGAATATAGAGCTTCCGACTCTTATGGAAAGGGTACACCTAAATCATCTTGAAAACATACCAAATAACACCCAAACATGATTTCTGAATATAAATTGCTTTCTCAAGTGGAATGAAATATTCTTTCACAGAAAGGTATTAGGTGACCCAACATCCACCATTCCCTCTTCGTGTTTCTATATTTTTATTCAGTCTTTGGAAGAGAGCTTACATAGACATATATATTTATCTGATGGGCAGGGACTTGGAATGACACCCAGCTGCTTCCAGCAGACTATTAAGCCTGTCAAGTGACCGAGCTTGAACAGCACAAGAAACCATTATACCCATTTAGTAATAGATCTAGGAAAATGAATCTTGCTGTGACTCAGTAGAGCTGAAATACTTGGCTGCCTTTAAAATTCCTCAAATTATTCTAATTAGATGCTCTGCTATAAGATTTACAATTTTACTTTCTTATAAGGAAGTTGTACCAGTAACTTAAAATTTAATCTAGTCTAGAATACCAAGGAGCAAGAGGTGGGTTCTGAGGACATACCAACCAAGCCTCATAAACTTGAAAAAGAAAAGAGTGGAATGAAACATAAAACTGTAGTTCAATAAAAAGAATGCTCCTAGACTCCAGCTGAGCCGTATCTTTGGATTTAAATATGCCGTCTCAGCCCTTTCTAACAGTATAAGACAGTATCAATGTTGACTCTATCAGCATTTTACAGAAATCCACCAGCAGCTAAAGTCTTTAAAGCATAATACCCTAAATGTGTGCAGTGCTAGTTTCTGAGCTGGTGTTACGGTGTCAGGCAGCTCGAAGATGCTGAGGCACACACAGTACAACGCTGGCATATCAGTGCCAGACAAGCTGGAGAGTCTTAGGCTGAAATGGATTGTCACGATCACAGGCTAAGTCTGAATCTGAAGTTTCAGTCAGTAACTTTGGCAGTAGAGGAAATCATCCCTGAATTATGTAGAAGTGAACAGTTTCAGAAAATTTGCGTGTAAGTTTTGAAGAACTTATGCACATGTACATAGAAATATACGATTAGTTGCTGTTACTGCACAGTAGAATAAGAAAGAAAATATACTTCAGTTATCCTAGCTTTACCTTGTAATATGAAAAAAAATGTTGAAAAGTTATCTTTTGTCTCTATGCAATTTAACTCCAGTTGAAGATGGCTTAGCTACGGCTAGTTTGTTACTACTTCAGGTGGGAAAAATAAGATTTCAAGAACTGGCTCCAACTTCAACTCTAAGCTATTGGGAATATTCTGCAGAAGTAGACTAGCATTATATCTGAATAAAATAATAGAAAGATATCCCAGCAAACAGACTTATTTTATTATCCTGTACTTTAAAATTTTCTGCTGCCTCATAAAGGTTCCAGGACTCTGACACACCACAGAGCTACTGAACTCGAGTAATCTCTGGCCAATTGAAATTCATCCAGTAAAATACACAGTGCAACAGGCCATGACTCAGGTAGAAAGGCTACTATGTGCTGAATGGGGATTTAGAGTTGCATGAAGCATATATTCACTGAATCACAAAATGTCCTGAGTTGGCAGGGACCCACAAGGATTGAGTCCAGCTCCTGACCTTGCACAGGACACCCCAGGAATCCCACCATGTCCCTGAGAGCATTGTCCATACACTTCTTGAGACCTGTCAGGTGCTCCGACCACTCCCTGGGGAGCCCGTTCCAGTGCCTGACCATCCTCTGGGTGAAGTACTTTTTTCCAGTATCCAAACTAAACCTTCCCTGACACAACTTCAGCCCATTCCCTTGGGTCCTGTCACTGGTCACCACAGAGAAAAGATCAGTGCTGCCTCCTCCTTTTCCCCTCACAAGATATCTACTTTTAAGGTGTAATTCTGAACCAGAAAATGCTGGTATGTGTTTGTTTCATTTGCATAGGTTGTTATTCTCATTTCCTGGTGCCAAAACTATAAAATATTTATGAAATATCAAAGCTTAGTTTTGTCTTTGTTTGACAGTATGTTTATATTGTGAAAATTTTAGACACACAAAGCACACATACTTTGCACAATCAGTCTTATGGAGTTTCTTACACAACCTTTCTGAACAATGACTAACCAAAGTCCCTTACTCCCAAGCCTCGTGTAAAACCAAACAAAACCTTTGAATATCTGGAAGAAGTCACAAGAATAAAACTCCAAACCCTCACATGAGGATGGAATTCCCCAAGTGGGAACTAGGCCACTTGGCAACAAAAACTCCAGTAAGATGGGGTTGAGCTTGGTCTCAAGACAACCTTGCATAGTCATCTTTAGTAGCACAGATATAATTATTTAGCCAATAACTGGTAATTGAGAATGCCCAGAAAAACTTCCATTGCAGTCCCATGGCTGATGATGTGCAGAAAGCTCAGCTTAAGACTCCATTTGAATACCCGTGGAACCAAAATCTGTAGGCTGCAGAATCAAACACGGGACAAAATGTGTTTATGAGCAGCTCAAACATTAAAAACTACTGGTTTCAATGCTTTTTATACTGCTCCTGCCTTGCATTCTGATCATTATTCTGATACAACTGTAATGGAAACTGAGGCCTTAATTCTAAATATAGTTTTTCAGGGAAATCAAAGAAAGATGAGGCTGTGTATCATCAGCATCACTAATGGCAGTTGAGATGCAGACATTAATATAGCCAGATGTTAGTGACCTTCTCGAGAAGAGTGGTTCCCAAAGGAATAAATAATAAATAGATCCATGTAATGGAACTTGTAACAAGATTTTTTCAGCATGATGCATATTTGTTACTGAAGTATGTAATTTACTGAAAATTCCTTCTGCAATGTTTCTTAATACTCTGAGGATGAGTTTCAACCCAATACAGAATTTTGGTTTTCGTTTTCAGAATATTTTTTTAAAGATGTTTTAACACAAGCTTTTCCAAAGCTGATTCTTATCAACAGCTGACTCAAAGGGGAGAGATCTTCAGATATGCACATTTATTTCCTGTTAAAGACTGAGTTTACTTCATTCATACTGAGAATCCTAACAGATCAGGAATCAGTTAGAAAAATCCTAGCTGTAACATTTTGAAGAACTGCTGTGACTGTACAGCTTGGGCTGGGAATCACCTTCCCTGAGAATGCCTCCTGTTCTCACATTTGCTTCTGCCATATATCGGGGCAGAAACTAAAGCATCAAGAGGTATAATGAAATCCCACTATATTTCTTATCAAAAGCAAGTATTTCTGAATTTGTTGATTGAAGTCCTGGCTTCATGCCAATTTTTGTTCATCTAAACTGCCAACATCTCCCACATGTGACTGTTGATGTACCTCCCTGTTCCTTTGTTCTAGTGGCACACTATTTTCTGTAGTTCAATTCACAAAGTTCTCAGTCGTGTTCTATTAACAATTTAAAGTAAATTGTTAATCCTGGGAAGTCAGGCTGAGAGAGCTGTAATTGCTCAGCCTGGAGAAGAGGAGGCTCCAGGGTGATCTTAGACCACCTTCCAGCACCTGAAGGAGGCCAACAAGAAGGCTGGAGATGGACTTTTTACAAGTGCTCTGAATAGTCTTGTCTTTTAGGAAAGAGTAACCCTCTCCTGCCTTTAGTATAGACATTTCCAAACAATTCTGGAACTTAGTAGAGCTCATAAATTCTGTCCCTCCCAAAAGTGTTGCAAAACACTTGGAAAATGTCATGACCAGAACAAAGGAGGATTTCTATTTCACAACCACATAAAAGGTGCTGTACAATAGATTTACATCAGTATGCTGGCCAGCCCTTCCCTCCTGCTGCGTGAAGTGTAGATCTTCTTGACAGGTACTTTGACTGGAGAAAAGTCCCTGCCTGACCTCAAATCAGAGAGAAGCAATGGCCAATGGGTACCATGGGAAAAAGTTATTTCTTTGTCTTCATTCCAGCCTCAGCGACAGCTGCCTTCAAAGTCACTCTGGTACCTTCAGCAGCAAAATAAAGCAGCTTCTAACTATCAAAACAGGTGGCTGAGTGTCTAGCTCCTTACTTTAAAGTAGCTGGGGTCTTTTAGATGTTTCTAAATGAGATTTCTTTTTAAGATGTGGATTTTAAAAACACGGAAGAAAATTTCACAAAACAAATATCGACTTTAAAATTGAAGATGGTTTATGACATGAGGATTTTCAGAAGTAATTATTCTCTTCACAACAACAGTAAATACTATTGAACAGCCCAGTTTCATGATTACTTCTACTTTATTACTATCTAGTATTTCTCATGCCTCCAGTACCTGTAAAGCAGCTTCTTTCCTTGTCTCTGGAGTCAGAATACAGAGCAGGACAAAGTTTATCTCAGAGGTATTCCTCCTCATTTCTGCTGTATTTAGTTAACCTGCTCGTATATTTAATTCCACCACTTCCTTTATGAAAATGTAATTAAACATCTAAACTCACCATTTGAGATCTAGTAGTGATGTTGGTACCTGGAGGTTTGGCGCTTTGCATTGCTTCTCAGGGCAGCTCACCAGAAGCCTTGGAAGTACTGCCCCTTCTCAGGGGTAGAGTAAAACAGGCTAAATCTAAATTTAAACCCTGAGAGCCCTGTGGGGAGGGGGCCAGGAGGTGATCCAGGTTCCCCAGCAAGGAACTTTGGCAGCAGTGAACTTCCATGCAAGGCAGCTTAATTAATGTGTGCTCCCACTCAGCTCTCCCACTCTTTAAAACTGGATAAATCCTCAGACATATAATTTAAATACATTCTTCCGTTTGATAAGAGAATTCTTTTCTTACAGTGATTTTAGGACCTATATAGCAAGACATTTCATCAAAAAGGGAGACCAAAACATACATTTTAACAGTCTGAACCTCTCCATTCACATTCACTCATATTTCATTTGATCGGTGTTTTTAATGTGTAATCCTACCTGTGGTCTATCTGTTCACTAAAATTTCAAGTATTCTTTGCCTCTATTTCCTGTCTCACTTTTTCCTACTAAATGTCTTAAAAATTTTCTTTGTCTCCAACACCCCTTCTTTATATAGAATAAGAAACAAGAAGTACTCGCTCAATTTTCTCTTTCCCTTTGCCGGTCTTTACAGTTACAGATCATTTTCCTGTGCTGCTTTGAAAGCAGTTAAGAATAATAGTAATAAAAAAAGTGCAGCTGAAAAAACGAGATTCAATTTAGTGAATGAAACAGCCAATAAACTTTCAAAATAGACAGTCAAATAATTAGATTCTAGCAGGAAATCACAGAATTGCCACTGCTATAAATATTCAGTGGTTACGCAGACTGGGTATGAACATCCATCACAGATGATTTAGAAATAATGAAATGAAACAGCTCTGGTCAGAAGATAGCCTAGGTAACAGAGAAGAGGATTCTCTAGTTCAATTGACATTTTTGTGACATTTTCTGGAAACTGAGAAACCCATTGTAGGTGACAAAAAAAAAAAAAATGACCTACAAAGTTTTTCTACAAACAGTAAATTTGATTCTGTGTCACAACCAGCTTGGACATTATCCCTATTAATTTTGTCAGCAGCTCCTTTTTAGACTGAATGTGTTAACTCAGATTCTCTTTCTTCTTTCTTTTATTAGACTGGGAAGAGATGAGCCTGTATCAACTGCTACTGTCATGGCAGTAATTCAGGACAATGCCTTTAAATTCCATATGCAATTTTATAGCCACATGAAACCTGCACTTAAAGGAGAGTCACAATTTTTAGATTAACCTTCTTTCTCAATTATTATTCCTCAATATGCTGTTTTCATCTGAGGAGAATGCAAGAGTAATGTAAACCTTAATAGCATACACATCCAGTCATCATTGACTAGTGTTAGGATTTTAAAAAGAAAGATAAGTTTTTGTGAAACAAGATATCAGGGTACTTCTGCAAACTTAATCTAATTTTAAATTTGTTCATCAGTCACTCTTGATTGCAATTAGAGTCTACTTATTAAATACCATCTGTTTTCTAAACATCAAGGAGTAGCCTGAAAAGATTTCTCTGAAGGAAAAAAACATACAAAAAGCCTCAGTAAAACCTTGTTGATCAATAAGATGGTTATTGAATGCTAAAATTATGAAAATGCAATGAATAATAAATTTTTTTCAGTAAAACATGAGCTTACATATGCTTCTCCCTTACCTGCAGCTGCCTCTACACCAGGGAAATCTAGTGAAAAATATTGTGGAAAATAATTTTTTCCATCTAATTTAATTTTTTTTAAAAAAATTATTTTTTTTTAGTAAGTTTATTAATGATTTTATACAATTCTTCTTACTAGAGTATAGTCTATGGATATCCTGTTTATTAGTTTTTGAATTCTTTTCCATTTTATGGAATCACCTCTGTAGTGAATCAAATAACTTATGTTTAATTAATCTATATATTGTTTTGGTAAAACTCTCTTCTGAAAAGGTACGTTATTATGACCTGAAAACAAGGAAGATGTGGAAATTTGCTTCCAGTGTGACTATTTTCATTAACTGGTGCCTGGGAAACTGATAACATACAATCTCTTATGCTGAAAGCCTTGTTCTAGACAAAAATGAGACATCTGAAATGAGACATAAAGCTGAGGATTTTCTGTGAGTATTATTGCTATCTTGACCATCTAATCACAGAACTACTTCACATTTTCTGCATACTCAGTATTACAAAAAAAAAAGAAATAAGAAACAAAGTACCACAATAATAAATTTATAAGTACTCTACAAAAGCTTCCTGGCACCTGACCCTTCTTTACACTCACACTGCCCACCTGGGTCCCAAAGTACTAGATTCAGTCTGTGGAAGGGCATGGTGAGACATCAGCCTCTGGAGTCTTCTCCTGGGAGGAATTTGATGTTGAATATTGCTCTCATATCCCAGAGTGAGGAAGAAGATTTTTTGGTGGGTTTTTTTGTGGTGTTTTTTTTTTTGTTTGTTTGTTTGTGGCTTTTTGGTTGGTTGGTTGGTTGTTATTTTTGGTGTGTGTTTTTGTTTTAGCTTTTGGGTTTTTTTTCTTGGTAACACGGTTTTCTCCATGATCGTTCTTCTGCAACGTGAAGCTCCCTGTAACCTCCATCTTACTACGGGTGGAGGGTTTTTTACATATGTTAAGCACTTTATTTGTGTTCTCTTTGCTCCCTGAAGCTAGCTTTTCCCAGCTCCAGCTCTGTATTTGTTTCTCTGGTCATTCCTTGTTGGACAGCCATCTACAGTCACGTGTCCTCCAGTGCCAGCCCTGGTTCCCAACCACGCCTGGTACCCCTTTGTGCTGCATCCTGTGCCTCCCCTTCTGAGACCTGTCATACCAAGCATGGACTCCTCTGCCCTACATCATTATGTCAGAGGTTTCCATGGCTTTGTAAAATGCTTAATTCTTCAAGGAATAATTATATTCACTTGGCTTCTTGGACCAGAGTTTTTGTTTGGGGTAAGCAAGCACCACTCCATTAATCCAGCTGAAGCTGTGAAGATTCACACAGTCCATATGCTTGACATGGGAGAAAGCATTTGAATTAATATTAAGTCTCATTTTTTATGGTTCCTCTCTAAATTTATTCTCTATGTTTGCTTCTCTTTATATGAACAGGAAGCTTTAATATCAATTTTGCATCTAAAAAGTTAAGTTATCCTTTGTCCTTTACTTTGTGACCATTATTCTATCTGATAATATTTTCAGTTTACTGAGGGAACAGTTAGAATGGCCTGAAGTGGTACCCTTCTCTACTGTTCTAAAAGTTCTGAAAGTAAGCTTTTTGTATGATTCTGCTCAAATATCTATCCAGGCACAAGTTGAATGCGTACTTAACAAGTGTTTGAGTTACAGCAAAGATTTAATCAAGAAAGAAAGAGAAGAGCATTCCTGTATATTTGTGAAGCAAAGAAAATCCAAGTTTCAGAAATTATTGCATTTACTGGGCAGAAAGCCTGAATTCCTAATAATTCTGGCCATTGAATTCTAATCCTCCCGGTCTCACCTGTATATTTCCCAGAGGCTTGGTATTACACTATGGCATTCATAACCAGATTGTGTTCACCTTCTGTGGGCAAATGATGTGATATCTCTACTGATGCACAAAGAATAGGCATGTATTTTTCATTTTTGCTGTAGGTTAATGGAAGAACCTACTACTTTCAATTCAGAGAAGTTAAGATTTTGCTATTAACAACAGTCATGTTTCCATGTCAATCTGACACTAGTGCCATGAAATAGATTTATCAGAACTGTCTGGGTAGGTTTGTATGGTAAGAGATCATCAGAAAAGAAGTAATCACTTTTAATTACTTTCATATTTCAACTATTTAAGTGTGTAAGTATTTAAATTATTTGGTACATTAATTAATTCAAAATTTTCTCTAGATAGGAGCTTTCTGAAACAGTAATCCAGGAGGGATGACACAAGAGCAAAGAAAAGGAGGAATAAAGGCATCATCTATAGAAAAAGATAACAAAAGGTGGTCAGGATCTTGCTGATTAGGAGCCCTACAGAGAGAACAGTCAGGTGAAAGAAAGTGTTATTTAAAAGCCATTAGCCACTTCATGGAGCAGAAACAAGTGTTAGACTGCAGTTTGGCCACAGATCTGGCTCCAAGGCTCTTTTTAAAAGACCTGGCAGAGGATTTCCTTCCTGTACAATCATCTTACTGTTCAAAGATGTCAGTAGTAGTTTGATGTTATCCTTCTAAAACAAAACAAAAACCCCACCAACACTTACCTGGTCTCCTGCAAGAAGTGTGGAACTAGAAAACACTCCAAAGAAACTTAACAAACCCAGAAATATGGCATAAACTCTGAAGTGCACTCTGAATTTTTAGGGTTAATCAATAAAATGGACTTACACATCTTTGTCTGATTCCAATCAGCTATTTGGAGATTCTCTGTCACACAAACCTGGTACTGATGACAGTGGGGGCCATACTCTAATTATGGGACAAAGGCTGAATTCTGTTCTGAATTCTCTGCTTTTACAACCCAAAGAATAACCCAAACTTCAGAAATTAAAAATAAAAAAAAGCAAAATCAACAAGATTAACGAAATAACTTAACATTGGAGGTCACAAAATAAAGAACATCAATGGGTTTATTACCATTCTTCAATAATTTAGAAATGTGAATGGCTTTACTGCATTTCAGGTAAAGTACATTGCCCAAGAACATTTGCTCTTTGATTGTAAAGTTGTGAAAATGTATATGTAAGTGTGCATGAATATGTGAGCAGGGGAGTGTGAGGGCAAGTGTGCAGGAGAGGAACAGCTGGGATTTAGGAAACTCAAATTATAATCTAAAAACTCAACATTTGGCTACCCTGAATTTTTCAGACTTTGTAGCTTGAGACAAGATATTTGTAATGTGATCATGTAAGGTAATTATACCTGTATTTAGAAGTGCTTTCTTGAAAGAAAGGATCATTTTATTTAAAGTTTCCTTCTAAAAGGTTTTATTGCAGTGCCCTTCCACAACATTAATAATAACACTCCTTTGTTAAATACCCTGATGATTAGGGGTTGAGAACTGACTGACAGGAAGAAAAACAACTGTGAAAAATGTCCCAAGGAAAGGATATGGCATCATTTTGATCCCAAATGAAAATGCTAAGAACAGCGGAGACACCTCCATGAAATCAATACCCAAGGCCAATCTTTGCCCTCAGTTTCATCAGTGAGTTCTCTCTTGTGCTGAATGAGTAAAGACCTTGAAAACACGTGAGAGATGTATTTTAACAGATAACAGGCAGTTTATATGCACTTTAGTTTTGCAGTGCAACCTGCTTATTAAATGCTAAAACAGGGAAGTGAAAACAGGAACACCTGAGGAATCATTTTTGAGGGAATTAAAAATACTAATAGTAGTGATTTAGAATAATCTAGGTCACTTTTCTTAATATACACTTGTTTGTCTTTCAAGTTCTGAATATTTACTTCCAGGATGAAGTTTTAGTGAAGCATAACCTTGTGTCCCGAAATACACAACAACATTTCAATCTCCAGAACTTCACAGCCAGAAGTGGCCTTTTGATCCTGGGACAATATCTGAGGCACCAGAAATGGCTTTTGCACTTCACTGGTCACCTATGAGTGAGTGAGGGTGAGGAACAGGGCTTAGAATTTTTCTAAAGAAATGTCAAAACTATTCCCACTGGACTGACTCTGAGATATGAAAATTCTTATCAAGTCCTGAGCACTCCCAGTAGAATAAAAATCAGCTGGCTTTTTCAACCTGGACAAAATAAAGAATATTATTTTAGATATAGTATTTTTTATATAAACTATTGCTTAATAATTTAGTTAACACAGCTCTAAAGTCAAGAAAAGTTTGAGCACTTGGTCTACAAAATGCACGTCAGTCCTTATTAAATTCAGCTTTGTAAAAGGCATCTTTAGCAAACTTTGGTACCATAATGGAACAGATATCTGTGAACTAGTTAAGGAACTAAAATGTGTGGGGAAAGTTCATGGAAAAAAGGGTACTCTGGACTTTGTACTTAGCCTGTTTCTTCAACCTGATTAAGTTTCTTAGATATCATGACTTAAGGTACAGCCTGGCTTGCTAAAACTACTGAAGTGTTGCCCTTCTAAACTGAAACACTGGTGTATTCTCAAAGCTAATTTAACTGGAGACTAATGTTTTCCTCCACCTGTCTCACAAACTTTAGAAATTTTACCTGGACATCAGTTTTCTCTGATGTCCTTCTTTCCTATACAACAGCCAGGTACTCTGCACACAGTCTGGCATGCACTTGGACTCCCCACTTCTTTGTTGTCATGTCACGATTTGTCCCTCATTTTCACAGGGAATCAGATGAAGAATGTCTCCTTTTCCTTTTTTTAGTGTTTTACCATAGGATGAAAAAGTTAAAAAAAAATTATTTCTTGAAGCCATTTGATGTCAAGTAAAGAATGGAAATGGAAAACCCATAGGAACTGGAAACATTTGGTTTCGTTCACACAAAATGTAGGTTTTTACAATGAAATTGATAGAAGAATAGGTATATAAAAAAACACTGTAAAAACCAAAAATAATTCAATAATACAATAAAATTTTCAAAGAGGTAAATAATTGTAATTTCTTACACTCTTCCTGTGTTGTTTACATAATATTGAAGTTATAAGCAAATCTGACTTTAAAGACTTGAATCTGAATCACTAAATACACAGTGTTTTTTTAAATCAAACATCAGCCATATCATTTATTTAGCTTGTCCTGTTCCCTTTTCCCTTCATTAGCCATTTTTGGCATGGAGTTCAGCCATTCTACTGAAAAAAAAGGTTTGTAAATATTTTCCACTGATGTGTTAGTGTATAGTAGCCAAAATCCAAAGCTTTTAATCCATACTGTGCCTCCAGTATTAAAATTAGCTTTAAAGCACTTGTGATGAGAGGCAAATTTCCTAATTTTACAACTATTTCAGAGTAGTACTCATCTTATAAATAGAAAAAATATCGTCGTTATATAAAATGCGATAATATTGTCCTGTATTTATTGTCACAGGTAATTATTTGGGCTTTTGTTCAGCATACCCAATAAAACCTACTATGTAACTTTTATTCACACAAACAAAGAACATATTATATATGGAAACTCAGCATCCATAGATAATTTGTTTTCTACAGCT
The DNA here is from genome assembly GCA_013397175.1 of Platysteira castanea. Classification (NCBI taxonomy): domain Eukaryota; kingdom Metazoa; phylum Chordata; class Aves; order Passeriformes; genus Platysteira; species Platysteira castanea. The sequence continues at coordinate 4,237 of VYXC01005332.1, read as the reverse complement.
CTTTCCAGATGATATTTATTGTCCTATCTTTTAAATTTCATTTTAAGGGCAGTTAATAATGGCTGTAGCTGACAGGTGCTAGAGTTGGCATTAGAAGTACCATCAACAAGTACTGGAGTCTTACCATCAACAGTGAAAAGAGATTAACAGAAAATCACCACATAACCCAAGATCATTCATGGGAAATGGATTAACTCTGAGAACCTGCATCTTTATGAGAATGGCTGTTTTTAGCTGTATATGTTGTATTATAGAGCTGTATGTATACTGCATTTTAATTTTATTTACAGTGTTTATATCTTTCTACTAACATATAATTTGGAGATATTGTCAACTCTTAGTTATAAATTACGTTTTAAACTGCCTTCACTTTATAGTAAATAATAGGCTATTTGGGTGTTTTGCAGGGAAAGTTTCTTTTTAAGAGCCTTCTCAAATTTCTTTCCCGAAAACAAAAGCTAAAAAAAATTGAAGCATTACATAATTTTATGCTGAAAATTATGTGGAGACTACAGGGAACTTTTTTCTTTCCCTTCACTTTTGGAGGCTGCTTTTCCCCCCCATTATTTCTAACATTGTACGAAGACTGAAATAGCTTTTACCATTTCTTTTAGTACCTGCAGCTAAACCTCAGGACACATGGCACCATTCCAGATGCAGCTCTCCACACCAGAATCAAATAAATAGTGGAAGAAAATACTATGCGACATAGAACTAAAAGTATTATTCTCTCCACCCTCCCTTTCTGCAGCATCTTGCCTATCTTAAGCTTTTAACAATGAGTGGATTTGTTTTTAAAATTAATATCAGTATTTTTAATTTTTACATGTGAGGAGAAGTGACACCAGTTAGACTTTACCTTTCTTTAAAAAGTACAATATTGAAACATTTAAATGGCTGAAACATTTAGGAAATCCAAACATAAAAACTTTCAACCCTTATTTTGCAGCAGCTATAAAATCTTTGTAGTTCAAAGTCTATCTGATTTATTCCTCTCATGTGGGCTGCAAAGATGACCATAAGATGAACCATAGGACTATCATACAAGTGACATGGAAAAATATCATATTTAGAGGATCTACATTGCTAAATGACTTGGAAATTTTTGAGTATTTTGTTAGATAGGCAGTTCTGTTATATTTATTAAATCAATAGCACAAATATTAAATGAACTCCTTTCTGAGATGAAGGAAAAAAGACAATACATTTCAGTGTAATAATAATATGGGGGTAAAGTCTATTGCAATTTTTCTCTGTGGCTTTCCCTAGTATCCAGCCTGCAACATGACATTAGAAAGCATATTTTATTGAGTTTCTAAGGAAATTTTCAATAACACAATTGTACCTTTCTTTGTGATGATATAGATAAAGTTATCGGAGACCTTAAAATGGAGGAATCCTAAATGAATGGGGTTTATGATCCAAATCATAATGGCACTAATTCTGAAATGAAGTAACTTTTTCTGATGGAAACAATATAAAATACATCAATAGAGTGCTCAGAATTTAAAAGTAGTTGTATAACAGTAACTTGGATTTTTAAAACCTGTCTATAGTTACAAACCTTAGCTCAATCCATGTAAAATACACCTTGCTTTTAGCCTACAAGTATTTATATATTAAAAAACCTAAGTGAGTGGATTTTTCCTCTAGCAGGTAAAAGCAAAATAATACTAGAAAGTAGATATAGTAATAGCAAGGGCATTAATACATTACTCCACTAGGTACTAAGGAATACTCTTTCCATGTCAAATGTTCAAAGTAAGACTAGATGCCTTCCAGAAAGTTCCATAGTGCAGGGTCCTGAAGATTCCAATGCACAGGCTCTAGGGCCAACTCTTTCAACTCTTTTTCTATACTATCTTATCAGACTTAAAAAAACTTCTAAAGAAGTGACAGAGACTTTATGCAAATCAAGCAGCCCTATATCCATGTTCACAATATAAATTTAACCTTGATCAACCTCATTTAATCACTGTTTCTATTTTGTGGTTGTTTTTTTTTCTTTTTCACTTCACTCTGTTCCAAAAAGCTGCCTATTTCCCTTATTCTTCCATAAGATAAATAATAAAATGGACAAAAGATAAACATTGAAAAAGAACAAATTGCACAGCACTGGCAAAATGTTCTCCTTAGGAAAAATTCCCACTGATTACAAGAGACAAGAGATTTCAATTGGAGCTTTGCCTGAAGAAATAACTGCGAATTAAACCCAAATAAAATAATCACATAATACAAGTTCTCACAAGTAGAGAAATTAAATTCTCTTTCACTTCTCACACGGACAGAAATGTCTTTGTCCCACTGATGGGAAATAGGAGTTTTGCCATTGATTTTCAATGAAGCCAAGATTTCACTTCAGGGCATTTTTTCTCATATACTATTTATTATGTTTTTACTCTAACACATCACATAAAGATCAGCTAATGCTTGCAGACGAATGAATAATCATGTATTCCAAGACAAGACATTACCATCCATTATAGGCTTGATGAAAACCTTGAATGCAGTTTTTATTTCTAGAGGAATTGTGCTATATTGAAGAGGGGGAAAAAAACCAAAACAAACTAAACCAAACCAAAAACTCAGCTGAATTGAGGCACTGAAATTAAAGGGAACAAATACTGACTGTCAAATCCTTTCCAGGAAAAGAAATCACTGCATATGGTCTGCTGCTGTCTCTGTCATTTCCTAAGTCCTCCATTTGAGAGAGAATAAAAATGCATCTAGTTGACAAATTAAGAGCTAAATTAATCCAAATGGTTTAATGGAGTATAGTATCCATCTCATGCAAATGAAAATTATGGAGCTTTAGGAACATGTCACAACTGATGACTTGCAGTGTTAAAAGAAATTGTCATAGACATCAGGGTTTAGTATGGAAGTAGCAAGTCAGCACTTCCTTGCTGCATGTCAGAATTCTGTTCAAAACTGATGCTTCTATTCAGCAACGTCTTGAAGAAAGTAGCAAAGCTGAACGTTTTTGGGAAAATACTTCTGGACTCTCAGAAGAAAGCAATTTCTGACCCACAGATGGCTGAAAAGCTGTTACTAAGTTCTACTATAAGTAGAGAGCAGCTGCAAACTCCCACCTTCTAGCTGAGATGAAATATTTTAAGACCTGCAGATGTGTCCTGGGAAACTCAGTTTCCATAACAACAATTTTTGGTGTAATGATTTTGAGGCTGTCTGCACCCCTTGATTTCTGTAGCTGTTCACTTGGGGCTGCCAGCATTATACTGTTATTTTGTCCAGCACTAAATTCCTTACTTGTATATTTGCACAACCAAGGTATTACTGGTGATTTTAGAAGGTAAAGATCACAGTCACTAATGTACAATAAAGCTTTGGTACAGTCACACAAGAACCAGGATCCTGCCTCAGTATTTTACTGATTAATGAAGTTGGAACACTCCAGTGCCCCTGAGATAATACAGTAGCATAAATATTTATATGCTTAAAATATCAAGCAATCAGGAGCTAAATATAGGGTCCAGAAAACAAAGGGTTTTGGTTTTGTTTTTTTTTTTTTCCTAGGGTTGTTACTCAAATCAAGCCCAAGAACTCAGATACTGAAGGAACAGGCTTGAAGTAGAGAAGTGAGATATATAAGAAAATACAAAATTCTAGATTGTTCTGAGCACTAATGAAAAAGCAAATCAGGCTCAGACATTTCTTTTGGCAAAACAGGTCCGAGGCAGCACCTCTAAGCACTTCCCTTTTGAATACCACCTCCAGCAGGCACAGACCTTCTAACATTTTAAGGAAAAAAAAAGGTCTTTAGAGCTGCTTTTTCATAGCAATACATGACCCCACATGAGAGTATAATGCCAGCATCTCTGCTAGAACACAGCAATTCCCTTGTACTTCTTCTCAGGGCAAAGTATGCCTGGCCCAAGGTACAACTGTTAACTGATAATTTTATTTCAGTTTGGAGGATTTAGTGTAATCTGTCTGCCTTTTTTTGCCAGGCTTGCTGTTAAATGTGTTTCAGTGCAGTTAGCTGACTACATCTTCAACTGTGTTCTTCAACTTGTGTTTTTTTCTTTTTTAAACGGACTTCTTGAATTACTCCTTTTTTTAGTTATTTTCTCCTTGCTGTTCCATCTTCTGCTTTTATCTTCCTCTTCTCCTAGTAACAGGTGATTTTGCATATGTTTATTCTTCCCCTATTACTTTTTTCCCCACTTTTATGCCATCCACTTTTTTTCAACTATGTCTTGGTTCGAGACAAATT
>VYXC01005331.1:490035-531536 GCA_013397175.1 Platysteira castanea | reverse complement strand
ACGGGTCCACCGACACAATTTGTATATGGAACAGGAAAGGTAAAGATGTTTGGGAGATGAGAAAGTGTATTTCTTGTGTTCACACCTGCCTCCCAAGCTAGATGTCAAAACTTTTCTACTAATGCACACATTTCCCAGGAGGATGTGTCCCAATCTCCTTCACTGTTTCATTCTTTAACAGGAACTACTCCTCAGCTCTGCAAAAAAAGAAATAGGGTTGACCTAAGCTGTCTTCCACCTTTCCAGATGGGGAACAATGTCTAACCTGTCATCTCACTGCCCTCCATTTCATAGAATCATAGAACTGTTAAAGTTGGAAAAGACTTCAAAGACCATCAAATCCAACCTAGTCCCAGTGTGTTCACTACTAAACCATGTCTGAAAATGTCACATCTACATGTTTTATGAACATTTCCAGGTGGTGAGTCCACCACTTCTGGGGGCAGATTGTTCCAATGCTTGACAATCCTTCTCAGAGAGAAATTTTTCCTAATATCCAATTTAAGCCTCTCCTGGTCCAAATTGATGTAATTTCCTCTCATTCTGTCAGTGCTTTTTGGAAGAAGGAGCCAAGCCCCCACCTCACCCCAACCTTCTTTTAGGCAGTTGTAGAGAGTGATAAGGTCTCCCCTGATCCTCCTTTTCCAGGCTAAACAAACCCAGCTACCTCAGCTGCTCCTCATATGACTTGTGCTCAAGAACCTTCACCAGCTTTGTTGCTCTTCTCTGGACTTGCTCCAGCACCAAAATGCCCTTGTAGTGAGAGGCCCCAAACTGAATCCAGGATTCAAGGTGCAGCTTCACTGATGCAGAGTACAGGGGGACAATCACTACCCTGGTCCTGTGGGCCTCACTATTGCTCATTAAAGTCCAGATGCCATTGGCTTTTTTGGCCACCTGGGCACATGCTGGCACATATTCAGCAGCTTGTTCACCAGCACCCCCAGGCACTTTTTCACTGAGCTGCTTTCTAGCCACTCTGCCCCCAGCCTGTAGCGCTGCTTGGAGTTATTGAGACCCATGAGCACGACCTGGCACTTGGTCTTGATGAACCCCACACAATCAGCCTCAGCCCAACAATTCAGGGGCTTCCTGCCTTCCAGAAAATTACTGAGGGTGCACTTGATCCTCTCGTACAGCTCATTAATAAAGATATTAAACAGAGCTGACCCCAGCACTGAGCTTTGGGGAACCCCATAAAGGAACAGCCCCCCACTGAATTTGACTCCATTCACCACCAGTCTCTGGGCCAGGCCATCCAACCATTTTTTAACCAAGCAAAGAGTACACCTGTCCAGGCGATGAGCAGCCAGTTTCTCCATGAGAATGGCTTTGGGAAACAGTGTCAAAGGCTTTACAACATCCAGGCAGGGATCCTGGATTTTGTACATCCACAGTCTTTACCTCATCTACTAAGCCTCACCACTCACTGATTTCAGTTTATTATGCAGGACTCCATAGACAGAAATGTGATAAAGACAGGACACATTTGTGCATTAATCAGATCTTTATATTCTCCCAGAGTTTAATGGTCTCAGTCAGAGTTTATAAGGTTACATTTAGCTCAGGTGCAACAAAGGAGAAAATATGTTCAGTATTAATCTGTGTCACCTGGACTTTGAAGAAGTTCGCACAGTCTTAGAAAAAACACACTAACAGCATCTAGTTCTTTACAGAATTCCTTTAGTGTTATGCTGCTGGACTTTTTTTTTCATCACTTAATATACTGTGAATACAGTGACCGTTACCTGCAAGATTGCAACAATTTTAAACATACATTAAATTTTAAGCTCTGAACTACTGTGAAGTATCCTTTTAAATGTTAACAGCATGAAACACTGTGTACGAAAGCAAAAGAGTTCCAGGTAAGGGTAGCTACCTCTCTAAAACTGGAAAATACGAGAATTCACAGAGCTGAATCTTGGCTTTTTAATTTCACCAGGGAGCAAGTTCACAACTTTCGAACCTGACACTTCACACTGCCAAAACTGCCACATGGACTTTCTGAGAAGCATCAAAAAGAAAGAGAGGAAGAGAAAAAAAATAATAAAGTTTTTAGTTAGGAGGTAGATGTGCCCTTTGACCTGAGTGGTTAACAAAGGAAACTTGAGATTGCTGTGGTTAGGAAAAACTGGTAATGGAGTTTTTGCTTCCTTACAAAGAATTCCTAAAGAGCTATTCTCTGAGCACAGTAGGAAACACACAGTAGAAGCATAGATTAAGAGTTATTAGCAAAGAGACCTTCAGAAAATATTTCTTTCATAAACCAGCTGAAGACTGTTTTACATCTGAGAAAAAAAAGCTCAAATATATTTCTAGTATGCATAACAATTTGAAAACTGCTTAATTATCCTAAAACCTACCAGAAAATTTGAATCAGTCAAAAGCAAAACAAAACAGACCAAAAGGACAGAACCACATTCATTTAAATGAAATTTTACATAAAAAAGAAACAGTGACTCAGTTCTTATCATTTATCTTTATATGCATAACTGCAGCACTTGGTTCATTGTTTCTGTCTTTAGCCTCTGCAGTTCTCATGTGCTTCAGCAAACCTGTGTTGCATTCCCTCACCATGACATTTCCTTGCCACATCCCATTAGGCAGATCGCGATGCTTAGAGCTTGTGCTGAATGCAGAGAGGCTCCATGTGATCCTTCTGCCATGCTACAGATTTGGGGAGCTAGAGCAGGTGACAGATCTGTATTGCTGGGTGAGGTGAGCACCGGGCTGCTCATAAGTTTTCATCTTAGAGAGGCTTTCAGGTATTCCGGAGACATCCCAGGAACAATCTTGTGTGCACAAAATGTGGGCAGTGAGGAGAAGAGGCAACAAAATAAAATGCTGACAGTGGCTGAACGTGTTGTATACCACTACTAGCTGTGGTATGGTCTTCTGTGCAATGGCAGATGGCACACTTGATTTTATTTTTTATTCTGCTATCTTAGTTTCCATATCAGAAACCATAATCTGGAAAACTTGCTGTTGCATATTATAGACTTATAATGGAACAGAATTTAGCTTATTTCTCATTCAATTTTCTACGGGATGCACCATTTACCTAAAAAAATAATAAAATTTGTTGTCATTCTCTCTCTGAGTCAAAAACTCAGTATAATACAACTGAAAGGTTTTATAATTTTTTTCAAAATGGCAACATGATCTTGGTTTGGGTTTTTCCCCCTTTTTTTTGTTTTCTTCTGCAGAAAGCAGCGTGGATGCACAGTATCTAAAAATGTTGCTAAAAGCATAAACTGATTTAGACAATCTGAACAGAAACTTTGCAACTGCTTCTGCTTGATTTGGATCAAAAGTAACTTTAGAAAGACAAATAAAGGGCTTATGGCTGGCTTTTTATTTTTCCCTGGAAAATGAGAAAACCTTGATTTACTTTTTAATGAGACAAATTTGTTCATAAATAATTTCTACAGCCAAAAGAGATCAGTGTAATTTTAAAGCATTTTAAAACAAAATTTGATATACAATTTTTTATTTATAAATCTGAAGGATTCTGGAAATGATAAGATACCAGATACATAAATTAATCTTGTCAGAAAAATTCCTGAGGCTTATCTTTTGAAACAGAAAAGAGAAGAAAAAGACACCATATCACATGCCAAGCCCTTGTGCTTCTAGATGTCCTCACTAGTGTATCACATCTTAGTTATGTTAAACCTAAGTCTGATGAGGCAAAACCAGTTTCTTTCTACAAATCTCTAAATAGCAACCAAATTGGAAAAAGTCAGAGAATTGCACTCTTTTATCAATCTTGTTTACACTGCCTTTGTTCCTTATATTTAAACTGCTGTCTAATCCATCCTATACCTACTTGCTAAAGCTGAAGTTCTAGATGAAGCAGGTTCAATGCCAGCCCAACTTGTTCTTGCTTAATCTTGTATGCTACACAGTGATACAACAGTACAGGTAGGTTGGTAGGTGGGACATCTGCTCTGAGGAATACATGATAGTAGAAACCACCTCAGGATATCTTTCCATTCATGTTGTTTTCAGCTTCCCTTAATTTTCATTCACACGATGTTGCAGATGCCATTATTCTTATGAGACAGAATATGCAAAATGCAACATTAATTTACTGTCAAACTGAAAGATTTATAAAACATTTGATGGAGAGATGGTGGAGGAAATGTGTTTACATTGAGGGAGTTATCCCAAAGCACAGGACGGTTGACATGGAATTTAAAGATCTTACTAAATGTTATAAAGGTCATGTTATCAACGGCTTCATGAACATTTGCAAAGACATGCCTGGGTAAGGTTTCTCTCTCAATCAAACAGTGGAACTACTTGACACCCACTGTTGTCATCAATCTTAATGTTAATTGAATAATTTTTGGCAGATGGGGGCCCACAACATGATCTGCTATGTGGGGAGATGAAACTGAATATTCTTATACTGAAGAAACCTCTCATGTAACTAACTCCCAGCTATTTTGCTGAATTAAGTTTATAACTGCCTATGGAGAATTCAGAAAGTACAGTTGAAAACCCTGTGGCTACAAGAAAATTGATTTTTTTTTCTTTAGGAAAGGATTTGTATGGTATGCAATAAATACGACACAGAGTCATGCACTGAACAAGAGGAAAAAAACATATTGGGTATCCATTCATTATTTCAACTGTTGTTGCTAGTTCACTGAATCAGCTATAAGACCTTTAAGAAAAAAGCAACACTTTGTCTTCCAAGAAGGAATATGAGAATTAAAAACAATCTTAATTCTCTTGGCCTTAATCCTGCATTTTCAGAGCTTCTTGAGTTAGATTTTAGAGCCTAATAATGTTCTCAAACTTACCTGTATGTTATATATAAAATGTAGGATGAGAGTTGGTGTAATTTCCTAACAATCACTTTTCAGATTGCACACAATAAAGGATTTCTAAATATTTTATTATTCCTTAATAATCTAAGCACCGTATAAACTTGATTCTCAAATTGATTCTTGGCAGTTTAATATTTCAGTTAATAATTAATGTGACAAGCTTAAAATATTCATGCAATAATACAACAGAAAGTATTAATGCCTTGGCCTATCTGACCAATGCATCGAAACATTTAAGATAAATTTGAAATTTAGTAATGTATACTTGCATACTTTATTCTATTGTTTGAAGCATGAAAGAAACAACAGAAAAATTCAGTTCTTACATGTCAGAATTGAACAAAACTTGGGCTTTATCATTTAAATGATCAATTGAATTCTATTTTTTTGATATTTTCTATGCTAGTGATGTAAAAATTGATTATGAACATTAGTTCTGATGCCCTCTTCTCAGTAAAAAAATTTTATCATTTAACTTTTAGTAAGATCCATCTGCATATGTGTAAAACTGAATTCCATATCTGCATAACAAATATATGATGAAATTTCAAAAAATAAAAGAGCAGATTGAAATATATAACTAGACTATTATGGAGTGCTTTGTTTAAAAATTAGTTGCCAAAATAAATAAATACATAAACAAAAAAACAAACAAATATAATCCATTAACAGTATTCAGTTTTGTCCTGAGTGTTACTGTTTATGAATATCTCTGCGGAGTTATAATATTTTTTTTAAAGGTCGTGTCATATTAGTTACTGCTAACAATATTAAGCATATCTTAAAATGCCTGCTGATTAGAAATGGTCTTCTGAATTGTTCTTGGTCTTCAACAGGGACTGATCAAATACAGAAACTTTTCTGTGTCAGCAATTTCTTCTTAAGAACTGAATTATTTATTGAATTTTTTCCCCTATGGAATAGAATCCTGCATGTTATTATTCTCTTTTGTGTTTTTCATTTCTTAAAATAACCAAATCAGGCACGTTTTCAAGTAACGTTAGCGTGCCATCTATTCATGTTTATAGGAAAAGCAGGTGAAAAAGTACAATCTAATCCATTTTAAATATTGAGGGTTCCTACTGGATGTCATTTTTATATTTTTTTTTACTAATAATTCTTAGAATTCTTTAAGTAGAAAATAATTTAATTGTTTTATTCCCATCATCTTACTTAACACTTTACTTTTTCCTGCATTTTGGAATAAAATATTCAACGAGTATAATGATCACAACTAATATTTCTGCAGTTATGTAGTGTTGCATCTCACTTGCTTTGGCATTCTTTTATTGTGTGTCAAATATGTAATATTCTGCTTTCCACTTAAGGATCATCTTGAAAAGTAGCAGCAATATCTATCCCTAAAATGCTAACTATCATTCTGGGCAAGATTCAAAAATTTATATACAATTCATATGCGTATAAATTTATGTATATATTTCTAGACATATATATAGTAAATGTATAGATATTACTACATAGATGTTCACGAACAGGAAAGTGTGCTTAACCATCATGATTGCCTTCTAAAAAAGGAGAAAACTGGATGGAGAGATGAGACAAGAGCAGTAATTTCACTGATGGCACAAACCTGGGAAGAGTGATCAGTACTCCAGAGGTCTGTGCAGCCCTTCAGAAGGACCTCAAGAAATTGGACAGATGGGCAGAGAGGAACTGTCTGAAGTTTTAAAAAGGCAAATGCAGGGTCCTGCACATGGGGAAGAATAACCCCTGCAGCAGCACAGGTTGGGGGCTGACCTGCTGGGAAGCAGCTCAGTGAAGAAGGACCTGGGGTTCCTGATGGACAAGCTGTCCATGAGCCAGCAGTGGGACCTTGTGGCCAAGGAGGCCAATGGTGTCCTGGGGTGCACTGGGAAGAGCATTGCCAGCAGGTGAACAGTAGAGGTGATCCTGCCCCTCTACTCAGCCCTGGTGAGGCCACATCTGGAGTGCTGTGTCCAGTTCTGGGCTCCTCAGTGCAGGAGAGACATGGAGCTCCTGGAGTGCGTCCCACAGAGGGTGACAAAGAAGATCAAGGCATTGGAGTGTCTCTCTTATGCGGAAAGGCTGAGAGAGCTGTGCCTGTTCAGTGTTGAGAAGAGATGACTAAGAGGCGACCTTGTCAATGTCTATAATTCCCTCATAAGCAAAAGGTGTCAAGAGGATTGAGGCAGGCTCTTCTCATACCATGAGAATGCACTATGTTGCACAATGTGCTATATTTATATAGTTATTATGAATAAAACTACTGCCTATACTACATGCAGCATACTAATTCGTTGTAAAAACCTGAATCAAACATTAAATATATTTTTGGAGCCCAATATGTAAACTTCAATAAGAATATAAATAGAAATGTATAATTATTCCTGAAAAATTTGATCCCCGTATGATAAAATTAGCCTCTCATCAGTTTACTATTGCAGTACTTCTGCCTCTAAGATGTTATTGATCTGTGGAACTGTGAGGAATTTTATTGATATGGATTTCCATGGTAAAAAATATTCTTCTAGCTGTTACTATTTCACATGAAGATCTCTCCCTGCAGGTAGAGTGCAATTGTGCAAAGAAATCTCTCAGTCGTGCATTTTGACACCATTGCCTTTTAAAAGAAAGCATAAAAATTTCTATTTCAAACTGACCATCTCTGGAATTATTCTTAAAAGAAAAATATTAACTAAATACAAGCACTTCAGCTTTTGTTTGTTTGTTTTTAAATAACAGGTAAAAAAACTGTTAAACGAGAATACTTTTAGTTAGGTTTTTACTTTTTTAGCTTATATATGTTTCAATGTAATGTATTCCCCTCAAAAACATGCAACACTTGCATAGCTGAGCAGTTTTCCACACCCAAATGCCACCCAGATGCCTGTGGCCAAAGAAGTGTAAGAATAAACTACAGAAGTCCATCTCAGGCAGTCAGGTATAATTATTCCATGTTTCTCTCACATTTGGAACAGCTCATGTAGCAACAAAATATCAGGGATAATATTTACATTTCTTTGAGCTTATTATTCCTGACCAGGGCATTCAGAATATTACATAATCTAGTTGGATCTACCTGTTTATTGGATATAGCTAGCTGTATCTTTTGAAAATTTCTGGAATGAAGGGGGAAAGTGGGGTTTGAAATAATGATTGGGGTGGACAAGATTCAAGTGTTAATATGTGTTCTTTGAATCATATAAACGTGTAAATTTATGACTTCATCTGCTAGATCAGTGAGAATAATGCATGGTTTTCATTGTCTTTGTGATTTTCAGATGACTGGGGCTCTCCACTCCTCTTTTATTATTTAATACAGCACTGACTCCCAGACCCAGAGTGTTGAGGAATACTGTGCTATTCATTATATGGAATATTTTTTAAATGTTGACTTCCTAATTAAAATGCAATCCTAATTCTAAATACCAAATCCTTGTGTTCTTATTCCCGAAGAATATTGTGCCATCAATCACAGAATTTCTGACAGACACTTTCTGTGGTGGGATACTATTTGCTATAACTCAGCATTTACATTGTTCAGAAGACTTTAGCAGAGATTCCTGTTATGTTATGTAGAAGAGAACAACGTAACTTCAACTGTGGTGCACTTAGAGCATTTTTCAAATGTAATATTATCTGAAGTTCTTTGTAATTTTCCAGCCTTAGCTAGATGTGAACGACAATTTTGCACAGGCAATAATGCTCTTCATAGAAAGGATTATATGTCTGCATAAATCTTTGTAAAAGCCCATTAGTGGTATTTTCAGGAATAATCTAAGTAGAAAAGCATCTAGACTAAGTGGAAGTATTAGTCTAGTTATGTCTAAAAATTATTCTATTGATCATGAGCCAAAATTGAGCAACACAATAATAATGCCACCACATTCGGATGAGAATTTTTTTCTTGGCAGGCTATCCAAGAGTTTGTGGAAATAAAGTCATTAATTCCATTTAATCTTGCTGATGTCATACACAGACAAAATTTTTTTTCACCTTATTTTTAATGAGTATAAGGAACCAGAACAGTGAGATATGCAATTCTAGGACATGGAATAATTATTTTCTGGTACATTGTGATACAGATCTTAATGCCAGATTTTATTACATAAAACTTATCCTGAAGTGTAGGAAGGAAGGCTTGGTACGGCAGTCGGGCAGAGACGAACGGGACAAACGGTGACGAGAGATCTCTGAAGTCAGGTCTTGGAGCATGCGGTTTATTGCAAAGGGTGTGGGTGCATGGGTCCTGCTTGGAGCTGCCAGCTGCAGCTTGGAGCAGGCCCCAAAAGAGCGAGAGCAAGAGAGTGAGAGCAAGAGCAGAGGGGTAAGAGCAAGAGAAAAGCAAGAACAAGAACTACTGAAGTTCTCGTTACAATACAATAAATCTTCTTTTGTGCTGAATATTCTAATTTTCACTCACCAATCTAGTACAAGATACAAATTCTATAGCATTTACATACAGCCTGTAAGAATCATTACATTACCATACTGAGTTACATTTTAAACCCTAAAAACTACTCTTTGGACCCCTTTTACCAAGCTAGTAGGGTCTGCTCTGACCCTTGGACCTGTCTGCAAGCAGAGGGTATTGTTCAATCAGAAGGGGATTACCTTCAGCCGGCCATACCACTTTTCTCCAGTTGTTCAGTAACTAAGGCTTGGTATCTCAAAGCTTGTCTTCATTTCAATCTTGCTATAGTTTCTATATTCTCAAAATCTTTTGCCAGGCGATTATATTTATAAGGCTTTCCTGTTCCATCTTCCCCAACACTGAAGTAAAAAGTTTTGGGAACATCACTTCAACAGTTTTGCAGTTTTGTACAGCAAAGAAGAAAGAGGGCAGGAACTAAGTGATATGTGACATAGCTTTAAAATTTTCTCCATAAAGTCACCGACATCAGAGGAATTGTTACCTCTTATCTGTCTGTGTCACCATCAAGAGGCAGTCTGCCAGGAGATCAAATAACTAAGAGGACTGGACACTTCAAATAAGTCAGTGATAAATTGAAGATATTAAATAATGTAGTGACTACATGTATAGTGAATCAATGTTTACTACAGGAATTTATTAGGCAGAACAAGGTCTCTTCCAGAGAAGATTTCTTTGGGGACTCTGATTTGAGGGAATTTTCTATGACTGTGGTAAAAGGATCCAAAATAATCAATGAGGCTGAATAAGACTAAGAGATTTCTGGGATGCTTGAGGGTATTTCTGGCATGGTAAGATCACAGTAAGACACTGGAGACAACCTAGTCCACATTCAATTTGTGCAGGGCGGTCTCCAGTTCCAGATAAGTCAGCTATAGCTTTGTCTAGCTAAATGTTAAAGCCTCCAAGAATGGAGATTACAGCCTTTTTGAGAAATCTCGGTACAGTCTGCACTAACTTACAAATGAAGACTGTTTTCTTAATGTCCAGTCAAAACTTCCTGGGACACTATGTGGCTCTTAAACCTTGTTCTATTATCTATTACAACTCAGAAGGGTCTGTCTGCCTCAGTCCTGGAGTGGCCTTCAGGTAACCGTAGGCTGCTACTGAATCATGAATTAGACACTGCACTGCTGGACCAATAAACCTCATAATACCTTAACCCCTTCTCACAGATCACGTGCCCCACCCAGAACAGCAGCCTTGTCTCCACTTTCCCACAGATCTCTGGGGATTCAAAACTGGACTCAGCATTCAATGTTCAGCCTTACTAGCTCTGAGCAGAGAGAGATGATAACTTCACTGCCTCTGCCAGTCATGCTGCTTCTATTGTAGCTTAGTGTGAGGTTTTGCTTGTATGCTGTGGAAGTGCATCGTTGAATACAAATTCAGCCTGCATTCACTGTAATCCCCAGGTCCTTTCCAGCAAGACTCCTGCCCTGCCAATCACTTTCCCATTTGTACTGATTCCCTGAGTTGTTCTGCACTGTCTGTGTTTGAAGGGAGCATGAAGATATGAACAGCAATAACTGTACAAATGTCTGCCACCTACAAGGGGGAGACTTTTTCAGTCCTTTTAGATGATATGTGAACTATTTCATTCCATACCTTCCTAAAAGGCTTAATAATTAATTTTCTGTGAATAGGGAAACCTAATTTGTTCAGAGTCCAAGATCATAGTTTTGACGGAAGCCAAATATAAATTAAAGATAATTATCAAAGATTCTTCTTCATTTCGTTTGTATCAGTGCGGCATTTAGATCAAGGTAATACAGACAACAATTCTATAATCCGAAAGCAGCAGTAACCAGCAACAGAAGTTCATTTTGTAGGGGCAAAGAGTATTGTCATTCTTGACACTAACCCTCTCTCATGAGGACTTAGCAATAAGAAAATGAAAAGAAAAATAGATCTGGACATTTTCTGTGTGGACATTTCTTCTTCGATAGGTGAAGCACAGTTCTTTAAAAAGGAACCCCATGAATGCTTTTATTGTGAAATGTAGGATGTTTTATGCAGCTCTTTGCAGATGTTTCAGCAGAAAAAAAGTTAATACAAAAGAGATGTTAATTTAAAGTCTTTAAAATCATAGCTGTCCAGCTCTCTAGAACCCTACTTTGTAAACCTCAGTTCGTAAACTCTATAGTATTTAAATAACCCTACATCCATATACATTTCAATCAGGCAAAATTTTTATAATAAAGTATTAGTATTTATGGTTATTTCAGTCAATATAGTCAATATTTTTTTAGACAGAAATTAAATTATTTATCAAAAAGTCTAGTTTCCAAAACATCCAGATTATATAAATTTTTATCGACTTTATTTTAAAAGCAGTTGCCTTGTTTCTAATTTGTAATAATTCATATTATGGCATATACTTTTCCCTTTTTTAAAAAAAAAGTATGCAGAGAATAAATTACATTTACATTCTCATTTCTCAAAATACATTTTGTCTTCTTTAAATCAGATATCTTGTACGCTATTACAGTTCTATCTTAGAAATTATAATTGATTTTTTTTATGAATATCTCCATACAGTGCTAAAAGATACATTTTGCTAAAACAAGAAAATATGAAAGAGAAGGTGCTACATGAATTCCAAAGATTTATCTTTGTATTACAAAATTTTAAGCTGCAATCAAGAATTAAACAGGGCATGTATATATGTGATATGAGTATAAAAGTAAATAAATAATGTGGACAGCAATGCAACAGTAAATGTAGCAGAATGGAGTTCTTCCTCTCACTTGCCTTCACTTTTCAGTACTAAGCTCTCCTAAAGACAAAGTTCAAGGAATTTGATTCTTGAAGCTAATTCCAGGTCAGAGATTCATGTATTATAGCTGTGTTACAGGATAGCACTGTGCTCTTATTTAGCTCTTATTATCCAGCTTTCCATCTGTTCCTTTTTTTCATATGCTTTCTTGGGTTCTCTGATGGGATTCAAAGAGAGTAGATTCATTGCTCCTCAAGGACAGAATTTACATGTTACTTTATTGATGAACAATTTAAGAGTCTGGTTGGATGCCACTGGGCATCAATTATAATTCTTGCAAGGACCTGGCATGAATTTACTCACGATTAATGAGATGTCAGCAAACTTGAAAGAAACGCATTGATGTCCAATAGCAAAGTAATCAGACCACAAGGCCAGGTAATATGAACATCTTTCAGACAGGTTTCATCTATCTTAAATGTCATGAATAGATTCAGTACACTTCACAAAGGGAAAGGAGTGTGCAAGAAAGAAGTACAATACTGGGACCATCCAAATCCTAAATTAAATGAAAATGTAGTGAATCTATGAAAGGAAAAGCATAAATTTGAGGTATGCCTTTGTACTTGTGTGTGTATAGATATGTATATAAATATGCATAGATATACATGATCTGTATAAACTTGAATCTAAAGCTGTTAACTTTGAAAATTTTTTGTTCTTTTTTTTTTCTGGATTAGGCAGAAGGGATGTTTTAACTGTCCAGGCTTTACATTTTGCACCCAACTGTTTTTGGCTTTTTCTTTCTCTGGCAGAACCTAATGCTGAGAGTTAAGTGCCTGGGTTTCACTTGTGAGGAGGGAAAACAAAACCAAGACAAACAACGTGAAAATTTTGACAACAATTATTACAAAATTTCAAATGCAAATCTGCTTCTGAAACGCTACTTTTCATCAGACTGTAAACTTGTGACTCTGGGCTCTGGAAGTAACTTTGTTATGTGAAAGTTCTGAAACTTTTCTGAAACCCACATTCTGGAAAACATACATAAATTATGTATTATCAGAATTTAACCAATGAAGCAGTGGTAACAATATGCAACTTTACATACCACCTAGGATTAAAACTAGGCTTTTAAATTCTCTTCAACTCAAGAAAATCTGGTCTAAGTAACATTATCAGAGAATGGATGGCATTCTCCTGCTTTATGACTCCGAGGGATCAGAAAATTCAAGTCACCAGATTTCTTACTTACTCCTAACTATAAGAATGGGAATTGAACCACTGACATTCTTTCTATTGCAGCTGTCTGACCCAACTCAACTGAAAAAACTGTGCAAATTTTAGGAATCAGAGAGCAGAAACACGAGTTTACTGCTACAGCAGATACATTATCATTTTGGAAGTATTATTACTCTTACGTTTTTGCAAGTGGAGAAACTTAAGCCAAGTATTATCTGCTGTGAGCAGATGAGGGAGATTCTAGATAACCTAATGGTTAAAATTATTTTCTATTTCGTTATAATCACAATCATATTCATATAATTGAAACTCATTTCTCAGAGAGACCTTTTTATTTGCACTTAAGTGAACTAGTTGAAAGAGAGTGCCATGGTTGAAAGAACTGCTTAGAAGCATTCATCCAAAAAATACTGCTCTGTCCTAGAAAACTTTTTAAACAGAGGTGATGGAACAAAAGTGCATAAACAATTAAGTCCATCCAGATTCATTCTTTTTATAAGAGACCAAATATATTTGATATAATATAATTTCACTGTGGGAAATGGTAATAGGAATATCAAATTGAGACTGTTATTGAAGTGTTTACAAAAATGAGGGGCAGTTTAGAAACCAAGGCAATATTTCTCCATTGCTACTGTTCAAATGCTACAAAAGTACCCATATGTCTAAAACTGAAAATAAGTAATGGTGCATGAAAATTTCCTTATGAACTACAGCTTTTAGTTTCCTCCAGTTAGGATGGAACTAAGGAAGAGATTCTTTGCATATGTTGGAGCATCAGCTTAAAGTGAGTACTCCAAACTTCTTTATCTGCTTGATACAATTTGCTTTAAAAATCAAATATGTAATTGATTAGACTAGAGTATGTATCACATTGTGGAGCATCATGTAAAAATTCTTTGATATTTAGTATTCTTATAATGAAATTTTAACTAACTCTCGCTGCCTCAGGATAATAACAAGAATATGATAGTAATTCTCAATAGGATTTTCCTAGCAAACAATTTTTGATGGCATATTAAATTAAACATCCTAAATAAGGATTTGATTGCTCTTAAATTAACATTTCTTTTTAATTTATAATAATTTTATACCAATTAAGATACATGCTTGACAATTTAGATACATGTCCACTGTTGCACAGTGCAACTAAATAAATATTTTTATAATGAATTGGTGGTTAGTTATATTTGGATAATAAACATAGAAAGATATAATTTTTGAGAGTAAGATGAACGTGTTGTGTTTGCTTTCAAAAATGTACACTGAGCAAAATATTTCACATAAACACTTCAAAAATTTAGAAGTCGTTCATTGTGGTGCATGTGCTTGATACTTTAAACAAACTAACCATACCTTGGTGCAGTTTCCAAAGTGGGTAAAGGCCTGGGTTGTAGCTCCTGGCTGTTCCTCCTCTAGGAATCCCCAAAGGAAGAGAGTGACCCAGAGAGCGTTGATGCATTTGAGCTTGAAAGACCAATCACACATAAATAGCACGTGTTTTTTCCAAGAGTCACTTATCAAGGACCAAAGAAAGTTGTGGAAACAAGGAATCTCATACATACCTTTTCCACTGTATGGATTTTCACCAAAAGTCAATCACTTCTTTTCCAGAAATAGAGCAGCTCCATCAGGAGTTTAGAAAGCAGGGAATCCTCTCTGGACCTCATGACTCAATGGGAAAGTCTCCCTTACACTTTTTTGTCTCCAATCTCTATGTAAATCATTCTACCTTGATTCTAAGTCAGTTTTCCTTTGTGCATTTTTTTCAGACAGTAAGTAAAAGAGTGAACCTTGCACTGAGCTTGTTTAAATGACACTTGAAAAAATTAAAATTAAAACCAATTTTGCTAATACCTTTGACAGTGATCCTTTGAATGACTTAAATCTCTCTTTCACTACAGTCATGGATCCAAACTTAAAAACTCCAGAGAAGTGTAAAATATTTCATTTAAGAAAAAAATCAAATTATTTCTGTAGTCTTTGTTTCTCAGGTATTACTGATAACAAAACTGATGGTGTCTCAGATGGACTTTCTTTCCTATTATGGTCAGCTAAGGCCTGACAGACCAGTAAGGACTTTCTCTTCATGGCCATCCCAAATTTGAACTCAAAAGGGAACAAATCTTAACTCTACACAGTGTTGCACTGGAATTCTGTAAGCCTTCTGTTTTTAACCTTGGAGTCAGATTTTCTCACACAGTGTTATGTAAATAGAGCCGATGTTTACTTAAGTATTGGAATGTGTATAAGAATAATGTAGTGTCAATAAACCGTAGTCATTTTGCTTCTTTCTGCTGAACCTAGCAGGTGTCAGAGCGTCTTATTGTGTCCCCTCGGACACACACAGACTCCTGGAGTCTGGGTGAATATTTACAAAATCCTCTTATCTTCAATAATACAGGATCAAATTGTCTGATATTCTGGCTATGACCATTGAAGATGAGTACAATACCATCCCGAGTTGTGCCATTTAATCCCTAGCTTAAAATCCTTCCAAGGAGACAACTAACTCCTCCCAAATCAAAACATCCTTGGCACGCATTTCCTTAATTAAAATATTGATTTTTTTTTTACTCTCCATTACTTATTGTCTCTATGGACATATAAAAAGGTGATGAAATATAAAGTGCTTGCACTTGTTTGAGAGAAGAAAAAACACACTGCAAAGTTATTGTCAATGCAACTCAGACAGCCAGCAACTGGGGGAAGGGAGTAAGAGCACAAAGATGTTTGAGCAGGAATTACTTCTTCTTGTGGGCAGAATTAAGGGAAATAGTTGGGAAAACTATAAATGAAGAGCAACAAAAACGCTGAAACCTTCTTTTGCCCACATGTTTCCAGGAGTCATTTGCAGAATATATATGGTTCTATCACAGGAATTAATTAGTCTAATGGACTCAGTGGGAAGTAGTAAAAAAAAACCCACGATATCAATGATACTGGTCTGGTTTATTTTATTGAATTTCACACTCTGAGCACACAGCATAAAGATAGAAAATGTATCTCCTGAAATATACAGGGCTTAAGAAGAGCTGCAGTCATATGGATAATTGGCGCTGTTAATATGTATGCTACGGATCCTGCATTCTGCTGCTCTAGAAACATTGAAAAATAAACCTAATTTGGGGCATTTCAGTGCATTGCTACTAGTGCATTCAGTTAAAAAATAATCATTTCCTCTTCTGTGCTGCCTCACTGGATGCCTGAATAAAAACCATTAATGTTCCCCTCCTTCCTCACAAGTCTAGACAACTCATGCCTAAAGAGAGGGATAACCAGAGAAAAAGCGCAATATTTCATAGTGGTACAGCAGAGAGAGAAGTTACTTGTAATAAATCACATATATAAAACTTCTATTTGTAACTTTGCTGGTTATAATCAGTAACCAGTTCTACTAGCCTTGAACTCTGAAGTCCCTTATCTCACACACACACACACGCACAGAGTTCCTGTAGATGCACATTTTCCCAGTCACTTAGGCTGAAGAGAACAATTTCACATCTGAAAACACAACAGGAATGAGAGTGCTGCCAGCCGTCTTTGACCCAAGATTCTGTCTTTCTGGTGCTAGTTTATGGCTAGACCTCCTCCACCTGAAGATTTGTACTTATACAGCTTTGAGGGCTTATCACCCCTCTGTTCTGTTTGTGTTTGCAATAACTGATACTTCATGGTGTATCTCAGATAAACAGAAAAGGTAGTGAGGCAGATGTAACCTCAGAAGGAAAAGGTATTTTAAAACAGTTAAAATCTATTCATCATTTTCAGGGAAAGACAGGAAGAAAAAAAGTAGAAGAAAACAAAACTTTGTGGTCCTTTTAAAAATGTTTACTTATCAACATTTCCTTACTCAAGAGAAATGAGGAACATGGTTATTCATACAGTCTAACACTCTTGTAAGAAATGCATCTTTATTTATATTTCTCCAGGTAATGAGGGATCAGTGCAGATAATCCAGGTTGTTTCCCAGGGCACATGCACTAAGAAAGGACATTTAATACAAGGTAGGAGTCAGCATTACTTATCAGCAAGACCTAAAAAGGACAGAAGAGCAAAGAGGGTCTAGAGCACCACTTTTGGTGGCAAATTTTAAAAATTGTCTCATGTTTCCTTCCCATAGAATTTCTGCTGTTGTGTCATTCACATACTTTTATCTTTGACACTTGTACAAACACAGAGGAAGAATATATATAATTTTTAATTATCTGCTTCTTCACCACATTCTTGAAGAAAATATCTTTTTCTGTAATTTCAAATGTTCCTGTGCAACAATTTTGGCAGTATTAGATTTACAGTTGGATGTGATGATCTTAAGGATCTTTTCCAACCTAAATGATTCTATGATTTTGTGGACCTTCTAATACCCATGAATGTCTGGGCAGCATGTATGTAACATTACCAAAAACATCAATAATGCAAGTGATGAAACATAAAATTTGTACTTTAATGGATGTTCCACAACTTTGAATTTGAAAGACTTGCCTTGATTTGAAATGTCTTTTAGAGAACTACTGTAAACACCATCAGCTAGCCTTACGGTAAGTATCTCTCATGCAGTTTATGAACAAACCATAACACCTAATCCTCTTTTTCTACTTGCTCATTGAGTTTTACAGGAGATGAAATGTCAGCTGAAGTTAAGAAATTCTATCCTTCTTGTAGCTGTAATACACCAATAACATCTAGATTATTGCTAACTGAATGGCTAAAATTATATGTTATTAACAATAATTTAAAATTTTGTTTAAAAAAAAAATCTATGTGTTTAGTCATGAAAATACCACTTTTCTTGGTTTAGTTTGGGCAAATGAATTGAAAAGAACTTCGTCGTGTGAAAATTTCTGCCTTTGGTATTGCTTTATAGGTGAAAAATTCTCATCAACTTTCCCATTGTGTCATCAAGTTATATTTTCCTTATATTCTGCTGGTGTGATTGTTTTCTGTGTTTGAGTTTTGATTCTGGCTGTATGATAATTTAATTAACATTGAAAATATTTTTCTCAATCAATTTTATGTCTTGATGAGTGACCTATCAAAACCAGAATTTTTTCATGAGCGCATGACCTTCTGTATAACATTTTATTTTCAGGACTACAGTTTTCGTTTAAATGTGACTGATTCTTTCGTGGCCTTCATCCTTTATGTGGAACTGGGGGAAGCTTTTCAGTTATTCCCTCCAGTCTGTCCAGTTGCTTGGGTAACCTCAGCTGTCATTCTGCCAAAACTGAACATTGGCAGCAGCCTTAATGTATCCCGCTCTCTTGCTATGCTGTACAATTGCTACCTAGCCACATATTGATATTTACTTATAAAGCTTGGATTTGCTATGGGGTTCTAAAAGATTTCTGATGTGTGATTTAAATATTCTGTTACTTTTTCTGGTACAAATAGTCAACTGGAATGTTAGAGAAAAGGACTTGATCATCCTTTCTGGCCATGTAGTCCTATACCAAATTAAATTGGCTTAATTCAGTGAGATTTTATATGAATATAAAGATTCAGGAACAAACAAACAAACAAAACCCCTGCAGGTCAGGATTTAAAAATGCTGAGTGGATACTGTCTTAACAGCTGTGAGAAGGAAGGAGAAGGAAGCTCCAAAAAACCATGAATTAAGATATTTCCGGCAGGCTCAAATAAAGGGAATGCGTTTGAAACATATCTAAATAGTGGGGGGAAAACCCCCAGATTTTATTTATTTACTGTTGTGATATTCAGTGGGAAAATTACACACATTCCTCTGCAAAAATATCAGCCATCCCACTTCCCTAATGCATATGCATTATGTACCTTAAATAAACAACCATCTGATCCAACCATCTGAATGCAATTTAGCCCCAATAGACTTTCTAGGCACTCTGACACATATTTTCTGCTATGTTTGATAGAATTCGAGATGACTGTTCTTTTGGCAGTGACCTTTAATTTGAATGTGTCTACCACAGCCATGCTGTTCCATAATCGTTGTATCTTTACTAGCTTACTAGGTATTCTTATTTCCATCTTTGAATAAAATGAAGGAAAAAAATAGTCTCTGAAATATTAACACATCTTTTCATGTTTTTATCATTTGAAATATTACTGTACTTTAACTACCAGGCTGAGAACAAAGGGATTTTTTCACATTAGGAGAACAGAAGCTACATATTTAAGACAGATGATACACAAAGAAACATAACTGGAAAATGTGACAATATATTATTCTTTTTAGCAATCCCCACTGGCCAGGCTGAAACTTCCTTTTCTGGGGTGAACAGATTATCAGGAAAAGGCATATTATTTGATTCTTCTCGTCTTCCCTCATTTTCATTGCACTTATAAACTAAACATTGCATTACTACTCTTTAGAATTTATGTATAGTATACTTCTAAGACTCTGGAAATAATTTTTCCAATAACTTATTTAGAGGAGTTGAGTACCACTTCCAAGTCAAAGTAAATAGGTTCTCAAAATCACCATATATGAAGCGTAACCTTCTGGCCCCTGGAAAAGCTTTAATGAAGTTTGTTGGACCAATTTTGCACCATTTAAAAATTTAATTTCAGAGAGCAGATGCTCAGTTTTTTCTACAAATGATCCTAAATGTCACTTTTGAAAAGCTTGTCCTTAATACTCAGTGCATTATAAGAACAAAAGCAAAAAATTAAATTTAAAAAAAGTACTTTAGACTCACTTAACCTCCAGAAAATGCACACTTTCATTAGCTTTTGGAAACGTATTATACTCTAAACCAAGCCAGGCCAGTAGGTCTAATTTCCTGCTCCTGGCTCTGAATTCTTCCTGTGAAATATTTTGAGTTTATGAGAGTCATTGACTCAGCAGTGAGATTTGCTGTAAGAAGGTTGATGGTGCGTATCTACCTGCCCTAGTGGCAGAAGTCATTGCATTCTGGATGGTGGAATTGATCCAAGGAAGCTCTGTATGGATCCTATTCTGAAGAGTGCAAGGCAAGACTAGAAGACCTAGGAGAGATATTGCATTCGGCTATGTCGAAATCATTGCATGCTGTTTTTAGGATGTCCCGGTTTGAGACAAATTGGGAGGAACATCTGAAATGAACATCCTCTGATGGAGGGCAGGTTACAGCCACCCCTCCCCCACCAGGTTCGGGAAGAAATTCCTCAGAGGAAAAAGTGAAAAAACCTATTTATTTAACAAACACAGTGCACAGCAGGCACGGGAGGAGACTAATGCTAATAATAAAACCTCTCACTGTGGAGAGAACCTGGGAAATTTTCGGAGTCCTTTGTGGGTGTGGTCTCTCTCCTCCCCGGAGCTGGGGTTCGCTGTGGGGGGGTCCCTCTGGGCCGGTGTAAGGTCTCCTGGTGAGGCTCTGATGTTCTGGTGTTCTGAACAGTTCCAGAAGAGAAGAAGAAGAAACCACAGTCCCAGGGAAACAGATGAGTTTAACTCTCCGTCTCTCTCCCAAGAAAAGGAGCCAAGAGCAGGGAAAAGCAGGAAGGTGCTTTCCTCCGCTCTGCAGCAGCAGCAGCAGCAGCTATCTCTGTGTCCCTGAACACAAAACTGCTTTGAAAAGTTCACCTGGCTTTTTCTTTCTCTCGGACCCAGTTTTAAAGGCACAGAAAGGCACAGGATTCATGTCTGGGCATGGAGTAGGTGATAGGGGATACACATGATAAAGTCACCCCAAAATATAGGATCAGGAATTTGATGATTAATTGCATTCTGAAGAATATTGCTACAGTTTTCATGAATGTTACCACAGAGGAAGTATTTGAATAATATTTGTGTAGGAAGTGTTTTGGGAAGTGTTTATGAGTCTGAGAGAGAAACAATATAACATGGCTTATTACAAGACTGGTACTGATATTTCTATACCCAAGTGCTGATCATGTTAGAGAAATAGATTGCTGTACACTGTGGTTTAACTATTCAACTTGAAAATACTTTAGAAACAGTAAGCATACTCATATAGGGCAGAAATAACTTCCTGAAAGGCTTCAAGCTCAAGACACACTAGGAAATAGTATTGCAAAATTTCCCTATCTCAAACAGAATTCAATTAAACAGAGAAAGAAAAGGTTGGTAGGGGAATTATGACTAAGATCACAGAGTCAGCCTGTTTTTTATCACCTGATCCAGGTCATGAGCCATAGTGTACTACTTTGTCTTGCTGATCATAAACAGCAGTTGAATGAACTATATTATCTAGTGGCTTAATAGAATATAAACTTCCATAATCTTATCTGAGACACTAAATGTTGAATGCTGTATGTATTTTGAAAAACCTTGCATGAAAAAAGGTTGAGCAACAATTTCTGCCTTCTCCATTCTGTTTGTTTATCATATGTTATCTTAGAGCAAATGGAAAAACTTTGATTGTCTGATTTACAATATTAAAAAATTCTCCTATGTCCTTTTCTCTTTCAATAACACCTTCTTGCCTGCTTTTGGATGGCAAAGGACAGGCAAGGACATTGTTGATGGAGTGATTAAATGATGTGCAGTTTGTCCTTAGCAGTGAAGGTGATAATTACACAGAGAACGGCTTCTAAGGAGTAAGGATGTTCCCATGGAAGAGGTTTCAGAATAAAAACATCAGCTGTGTGTTGCTCTCAGTAGCACTGGGCCTCTCTTCATTACTGCCCCATTGCTCTTCTGAAATTGATCCCATTTCATCCACTTTAATGAAGTTTAACAAAAATGTTGCTGAAGAATTTCAATGTTGCCTTCTCTTTCCATAGCAGACTTTCTCCAGAGCACTGAAAATAGCACCTTCTGTTCAATAAACTAAGCAAAGTGAAACAGTTACCAAAGTTAAGTTCTAAAGTTTTCTTTTGTTAACCAGAATGTTTACAAAATTTTTTAAAATTAATTTTCTTTCACAATAAAAACTTTTTTATTCTACTTGAAAATTCTAAAAATGTATCTTATGCTGTATGATATGAAATTACATTTTTGGCCCAGTCACAAAAAATATTTTATCTTTTTCTGTGTTGATCATCTTTGCTCTAGGAGAGGTAATGCTGTCTTCATGTCAAAAAGGAAAAAAAAGTTGAGCTGAAATGAATGCTTTTTTCTTTTATTTAGATTGCATTTTTGAGCCCTCTATTTCAGAATGGAAGAAATAAAATGCAAGAAAACATCAAAATCTTGATGTTATATCCTCACAAAACTAGGACTATATGCTAAGTCATAACAGGGGAAAGGCCCCAAAGATTTCACCTGATGTTTCTCAAGTAATAATATGTTCTTTACTGTCATCTACAAGACATTTACCTCTGAACAAACTGCTAGGGTGGAAATTTCTTTCAGATAGAAACCCAGTAGCTTCATGAACCACAGCCCAGACTGCAGAATGACAAATTGTTCAATGCACTGCAAATGCAACAATGCTCAGAGCAAATTCCCTTTAGTAGTTCCCAGTGTTATTCAGCTTATCTGCTAGAGTACCATATGCTGGACAAACAACAACATTGAATACATCTGTAAAATCATATGCCAATACCAACTATCTCCAGCAAAATTACTAATACACTACTCATATGACAATAGCCTTATTATGTCCACATATTTTTACACCAGAAATGAGAAAACTGAGAAACTGGAATTAATGTGTAATTTCTGAACTTGTAAATGCATGCTAATGAACTGAAGAAGCCTATAAATCATGTAAGCAAGGTACAGTTTCTCACGATGTATTTCCTTCCCTTAGGAATCCTTAATTTTGTTTATCAAGAACAATACTATTTTTTCAGATGAAAGGAGAGAAAAAAATAATTTTTTGTCAGTTTCAAGTCATAAAAAAGGGGTTTGTTTGTTTGTTTTGTTTGTTTGGGTTTTTTGTTTTCCCTTATTGTTCTTAAAACCCTATTACTAGGCCAGGTGCTTTATAAAGATATAAAATTTTGAAAGGATAAACAAGAAGCTTTGTCAAAATGTTTAAATAGTTAAGAAGAAAATGACATGCTTATCCTAGAAAATCTTAGTTTATGTACAATCTGTCTTGTGAGGGAAATTTTCAAACCCAAATGGTCTCATGCTGATTCTTCATTACCTACATTGGGCTATAGAGGAAAAAGAAGAGAAGAAGAGAAGAGAAGAGAAGAGAAGAGAAGAGAAGAGAAGAGAAGAGAAGAGAAGAGAAGAGAAGAGAAGAGAAGAGAAGAGAAGAGAAGAGAAGAATAAAGGCCTCTTACGCACTGCAAATATGATCTGTCCACTAGACATCTATCTGATAAAATATTTATCATCAGCTCTGTCTTGGGATCTTGAGATTTGCTCCCTCCCAGTGATATTTGATAAGAGGTATTGTATCAGTTCAGCATTATCTATAAGGATTAGATTGGGATAGCAGTATTTGCACAAATACAGTTTAAGCATCTACAAATCATTTTACACCAGAAATCCACACAGAATTGATATAGAAAAGAACAAATGAGCCTGAGTAAACACAGAAATACACATAAAACATTATCTTCCCTCCCTGGCCTTGCTGAATATTTCCTTTTTCTGTTTGGAAGTATGTGGAGTATATTTCTCCCCTCCCATTGTAAAAACTGGCTCATGGGATTTTGCAGTAATGTCAACTACCTTGGAAAGAAAACCTGTTGCATCATTTTATAAAGCTAAAATCACTGTTTATGACAAAGAAATAGTGCATGTCTTGCAGCACTGTGAGGTTAGGTGCATTTGTCTGGCCAAATAAAAATTTTAACTCCACCAGAAGCTCTAAAACGTGGTTTAGACATGCAATGGTTAAACTGTGGCAGATGTTCTCCATACATGCACTTGTTCTCTGCACACACAGGGATGTTTGGCTTAGATTGATTCTCTGATGGTATTCTGGATTTAAATTAAATCTGCTGAGAGGGTGGTAATGGTAAAAGTTTCTGTGTTTTATTACTTGTTATTTCAGCAAACAAACAAACAAACAAAACCCCAAGGAATATACAGACAAAAATAAATTTGTTTTAATTGTAAAACCCTGAAAATGTAAGATCTATTATTACATAAATCCCTCAAAACTGATCCTGGATTTCGGCTCAAACTTTTTTAGATGTAACTGATAATCTTTGTAGTATGTCTAAAAGGAAAATTCTTGGTTTAGCTTTAAAAATATGATAACTATAATCACAACTGAAACAACAAATTATTTAATTTAATTTGGGCATGACCTATGAAGAACCAATGTAATTTAATTTTTAGCAAAAATTTTAGTCACTTGTTTGGATTATTCATCTGTCTTCCTCACTAAGATTTTAACTTTAGTAGAAATCTAAAAAATCTTAGCATTCAAATTTTAATTTAATGGCATCAATTTTTTTTTAGAATCAAAGATCTTCTGTCCTGATAATTCTCTGATGTACTTTAAATTCTTCTGAATAGTCTTTGTCCATCACTTTGGAATAATTTTTTTTCTGAAGACTTTAACCAGCCTACAAAGCATTAGACATTATCCTTAATCAAGGCAAATGGAAAAGTTTTAGAATGCCTCAGGCTCTACAGGTCATGCCAGAGTTTTATTGCTCCTTCAGATGTATCATTTTCTAAATCCAAACGAGGAGATACAGAATCTACTTCCAATTCTGATTCTAATACAAAAACTTTAACAGTCTGAAGCAATATTCCATAGAGCCACAACACAGGGAAAGAAATTCCTAGCTGCTGTGAAACCCTCTCTGCCTCACAGCACAACCCACATTTTCATGCAGTGTTATTCTCTTTTCCAATTTAAAGTGACATCCTTGGAGGGCTGTGTTAGAAAGCAGCAGTGGGAGCAAATGCCATTATGAGAGAAATCCTTCCCTGAATTGGGTTGACACTGTCTGAAACAGGCAGCAGGCCGGCAGTCCCACACCATCAGCTGAAACTCACAGGTTTCTCTCATCCCTGAAGTATAGGCAGTAGGATAAACTGAAGCAGCCTGAATCATAAATACGTATTTTGAAAATGAAACTTAGATAACTAGGGAAAAAAATCAATCTTTTTTTAACACTATTCCTGATTTTCTCATATGATTTATATCCCACTTTTAAGTTTCAGAAAACTCTTCTTTATGAAAAATGTTTGTCAGACATAGTGGTCCTAGGTAGCCTCTAAATGATTTCTGTATTTTGTCTTCGGTGCTAGACTCTTCAGAGAGAGAGAAACTCTTGGTCTTATCCCAGAACAAATTTAAATTGTCTTCATGGCCAGGGATATTTTTTTACCATAGCTGAAAATAAACAAAATACCTCTACTTACTTCCTGAACTTTTCTACATGCTGAGTTACTGCTCAGAGAACTTGCAGCTGTTCATTCTCTAGAAATTTGCAGATTTCTTTCTGGATGAAAAAGAGCAAATTCAGGAGGACAGGATTGAATTCCTAAGTGACCTGATGAATTTACAGCAGTGGACACTGTAAATTCCTGAGTAAAATCAGAACTAAAAAAATTAAAAATTAAGTCCAAAATCAACAGTACAGAAACAAGGGTTTTATTTTTGATTTTAAAAAAAGGTAAGTTGTTTTTTTTTTTAATTTGAGTGGAATTGTGATATTTTCTTCCTTAATATTCATGTGTTACCTAAATGATGACAAAGAAAAACCTAAAGAACTGTCATAGCAAAAAACTTGATTTTGTTCCGTCTGAACAGTCTCTCAATGCTTTTGTTAGTTTTGAAAAATTGGGTGAGAGATAAGGACACTAACAGTTAGCTAAAGGCAAGACAAAGCAATCCTACAATAGCTTAAGTATTCACAAACAAAGATTCAGGTATTAGAGAAGTAATAAACAAATTCAATTATCTCTGGGCTGAATTTCATAATTATATTCAGGTTTATGTTTCTGTCTGAATCTAAAGTTTATATTTGTGCTTAGAGGAAAGGAAATCCTTATATTTCTCAGAGTTTTTTGCAAAAGCGGTTGCATTTTGAACTCCTCGACTGTAGCATTTGTTAGTAGAATAAAAAAATTGTATAGGCACACCATTGCCCTATCAGAATTACTCTTTTGCTGAAAATCCATGCTACATAAACAACCTTAAAACTGAGCTGTTGACATTAATATTTTCATAACTATAGGTCCCATTTGGTCTCTTTCCTAATATGGATATATAAATGTATATCTATGAAAGATTTTTCACTGGTCTAGCTTAATTTAAAAAAAATATCCAAGAAATACAGCAAACTGCTGAGTAATTTAACAGGAAGACAAACAATGGCAGCACAACTTTCATTTAAGTCTGTGCTTTTGCATACATAAAATCCTTCTGCCATTGTTAATAGTATCAAGAAATGGTTTCAAATTATTTAGGATCTTTTCCTAAATGGAGTAACACTTTCCTTTATTCCTCAGTTAAAATGTTGAGATCACTAAAACAACCTTTTTGTAGGACATTCATTCCCCTTTGCATCTATATAAGCAAGAATTTCAGTAAGAGGAAAGAGAATATAGTGTCAGTGTGGCAAAGTAGAATAGCAACGAGTCTGTGCAAACAATACATGAAAAATTACCCTTGAGGTCCCACAATGGTGTTTGGAAATTGCTCAGATCCAGCAGTGTGCCAAGGGCTGCTTCACTGGCCTATTTTGGACTGTGGAAACAACCAACCCTGAGTTAAAGACAGGCCTGTGAGACACTGTAGTTCCTTCCTAAAACATGCTTTTTTATCTGCATTCTATTATATAGCTCAGATACACTTCAGCTTGAGCCTTAAAAGTAGAAATTTTTAAGCATGCATTTTTCATATACAATCTTATCTACCTTCCAATTTTTATTACTGTTAACACATTTACAGAGACCTATATCTGTCTCACAGATGGTGTCCAAGCCAGTATTTCCATTTGCAGACCTTTTAATCTGTGACAAATGAAAACAATGAAAGATTTCCGTCTATTAAGGTTATTCTCCAGAATAGGAAAAAGAATATACTTTCTTTTTTCTGATTTTTATCATTGATTGGAAATTAAAAGGAGTATGTACAAATACACCCGAAGAGATTAACATAACAGTGGGAAATCTGCCAGTTTCATTTTACTGGTTGCATTATAGTAGTACTTAAATGCTTTATTGGCCATGCCTATACTAGTAAATTAATATGCACAGAAGTATGGGAATAGGCAAATCAATGGAGTCACTGCTATTACTACCTTGGTAACACTGATGTTTGCACACACCATTCCTGGGCACAGTTCAGGGGACAACACTGACCAAACCAATTCCAAAAGGCAGTGTGAAGGCATCGTATTTTCAGAGATTTAGCCATCTGGATGTGAGCTGTGAAATGACACTTGTTCTCAGAGCTAAAGGGTGCTCCCTGGTTTGCTTCCTTTAATAATATAATTGTCACAGACCTGTATATTGGTGCAGCTAAACTGAATTGCACCTATCTTGAGAAAATAAAGGTCCTAGTATAAAAGGAGAGCAGTAAAAGAAATCTCAGAAAAGATCCTTGGAATTTGTGCCAACACAGGGTTCTGCTGCCTCCTGTTGTCTGGACGTGGCAGAGATTTATGACAATTCTAATGCTGGTAGTGGGCCATGAGCCTAACGGGTTATGCTTTGACTCTCTGGTTCCAGATTCACTTTCCATACCTGATCTAACTGGGAGTATTGCTACATACCATTTATTCCTCATTATCTTTTCCCTTTTCTTTCTTTCACATTTGCTCTATGAGGGATAAGCATGGTGCAGACAACAAAACCAAACCAAATCAAAAATACAAACAATAGCAAAAATGCCAAACAAAACCAAAAAACAACCCACAATAAAGAAGTATAATGTGAAGGAAGAGAAACTTGTTTCGAGGGAGGAAGAAGTGAGGCAGTATTGACAACATAAGACACTGGACCAAAATCCAAGTAATATAGAACTGCGTCTGAGGAAAGGAAAAAACCTCTTATTATCCTGTTTTTCAAGGGGTTTATAACACTTTGCTTTTCCTGCTGGAGACCGTAGAGCAGTAAAGGATGTGTGAAAAGATCTCTGCTCCTTGGGAAGTCCTTCTGTCAAAAGATTCTTGTGCTACTGAATGTTTTCTGTGTTGAAGAGGGAAATGCCATAGGGACTTATATCTTCCAGGGTGAGTGTATAAAACTTCCAGAGAAAAGCACACAGGACAGTTCATAAAAAGAGAAAATGAAGATTTATATAAATTATACTTCGAGATTTACCAAAAAAAATATCTGCTTTAAAAGCACAGACACTCTAAATTTCCTTGTTAATTTGGTTGTTTAAGATGTCGAGCCTATTGTTTTTCTACTATGGTTTATATTTATGGTTCACCTCTAAATCTCCTAAAAAAAAGATATCGCATCTTCCCCTCCCATGTAGATGTGATGTTTCTTGGGGGGAAAAAAGAACCTTGCAAAACACAAACAAAAAAGCCCTTTAAAAAAAAATCTTACTCCATTATTCTCCTCACTGTTTCCTGTACCTTCGTTTCCCCATCTTGTTTATTTTCCATTTCTCTTTCCTCACTGTCTCTGTGTATCCCCAGTGACAACAAAATATTTCATTTTTTCAGTTTTATTTCTTTTCCTGGACTCCCATAATAACTAGTTTCCTATAGTTGCTCTTTTCTCAATAATATACTTCCTGTATTGTTCTGTATCCCCTCTGTCTTTACACTCTGTTTGATACTTCTCTTTACTCTGTCTAGCTGATACTTCTCTCTATTTTTTAAAACTTGGCTTTCTCTTTTCTTCTCTCAAGGTGTAAAGCCTCTACTTCCATCTAAGAATCATATCTTTTTAGTAACAAAAGATACTATTAAGTTTTTCGGGATATATTGTGGGTAGGGCTTCATCTCTGGGACTTTTTGTGGTTTTGATTTATGTAAGGGAAATCTACCATTTACTATGAGTAAAATCACACTGTTACAACTTCAGACATGCCAGAGCACATTCTGCTGGGGTTTCTTTGGTATAGTGTTTATACAATGGAATCTGCTTTTCTTCATTTCTACACTATTTCAACAAAATTTTATTATTTTATTTTATCAAAAAGCCTCATGCATTTCTGAGCCCTGATCTGTAGACTAGCACTGAGTGAGGTATGCAGACCCTATCATCTGGGGCATCCACAGGAGGGACATGCCAACTGATAGACAGATTATAAGTATCTACAATCAATAACTGAAGTAGTCTAAAGAATAGTTGTGGTCATGGTTACCAAACTTTGCGTGACTGATACTAAATCTTTTGTTTCTCATGTGATTGGCCAGGATTGAAAACTGTCTCCAAAACCTTTAGTCTCAGGCTTGCTTCACCTGCCTTCAGAAAGGACTTAGTTGCTTGGCTGACGCTGAGTGGAGGCTTGCCCAAGGCCCACTGCGTCCCTCTGGAGGTGCCCTTGGTGGCCTGTCGCAGGTCGCTGGACAGAGCAGTGCCCTATGNGGAGTGTCCAATCGAGAGGGGAAGTACAATTCTTAAAGGGAAATAACTATAGCAACCAGAGTACAGAATGCAATTTATGGCTATTTTAACTGAGTAGACAAGTAATAACACAAATTGCAGAGAGGAAACCTTTCCCAATCAATTCCCCAGCCTAATGCTAGGCTGGGGCACCACAACACTTGGTGTTTATAAAATATGAGTCATAGAAGAGACATGATAAAGGAGCCCCAGCTGTAAATTAGTTTCTCTTGCCTGTATGGGCTATGCAGGCAGGCAGTTGCTGCCATTATTATTTGGGAATAGACTCACTTGGTTAAGCAGTACAGGTGTTCTGTTGAGATGAAGGCAAATCAGTCAAATTTCATTTGGGCATTTACAGCTAGGAATGAAAAGGTATCATCTTCATCAAAAGCAACATGGCACACAGGCCAAGGGAGGTGATTCTCCCTCTCTATTCCACTCTCATGGGACCCCGCCTGGAGGGTTGTATCCAGCATAAGGATGAGGACCCGGTCCAGAGAGGGGCCACAAAGATCATCAGAGGCTGGAGCATCTCTCCTATGAGGACAGGTGGAGAGAGGTGGAGTTGTTCAGCCTGGAGGAGACAAGGTTCCAGGGACAACTTAGAGCCCATTCCAGTACCAAAAAGGTATTATATTCTACAAGAGAGCTGGAGAGAGACTGTTCACGAAGGCCTCTAGTGACAGGACAAGGGGTAATGGCTTTAAACTGAAGGACGGTTAATTTAGATTGGATATATGAGTGGTAAAAGACTGGCTCAGGTTGCTCAGAGAGGTGGCAGTTGCCCTCTAGAGAAACATTCAAGGTCAGGCTGGACAGGGTTTCAGCAATCTGATCTGGTTGAAGTCCCTGTTTATTGCAGGAAGGTTGGACTAGATTACCTTTAAAGGGTCCCTTCTAACTCAAACCATTCTATGATTTTATGAACATCAAGGACACTTTGGCTTTGTAAGTATAATCTAAACACTATACTTTTTTTTACTCATCAACATATATGTTTCATTAGGAATCTTAAAAGGCAGAGCATCGTGATATTGTGTTATTTTAAGATTGCAGTAGGTTTATAAATGGCTGATTTTCTTCTTCCTTCAGATGGAACACATTATAATAGAATATTTTTATAATATAATATATTTTTTTCTATTTTCTTTTGCTAACCTTTCCCTTACCGAATATCATATACGATTATTAAAGACAAAATTTCACTTTGAAGTCATCTAGAAATAATGCATATAAAATAATCTTGTAAGAAGTATGACAGACGTATTTTGGATTTTCAGTCAAAATGTTCCATCAGTGTCAGATTGACTAGAAAGTATTAGTGCTAGACTTGCCTCCACAATGATTAACATACAGTCTGCAAAAGGAGCTTTCCAATCTGGCACTCAATTATCTGATATCTTATTTATGGTGTTTGGGATGGAGAACATGGTGAAAAGAATATGTGGGAGCACAAGGTTACTTCTGGGTATCTTTATTGTGTCAAGCCCTTACATTTACTACCTGTTTGATATTCAAACATTAAGCAGATTTTTCTTTGCCAGACTTTCTGCTTAATAAGAATGTCAAGTCTTATGTCAAATTCTTCCAGAACTGCAAAAAGAGCAAAACTCAAGTAGTATTTGTAAAGGCAAAAGAGAGACATTTTTTAAATCTTTACCCCTTTTATGATAAATCCTTTTTTTCCAGTGAGAACAGGGTTTCCTTCAGTATCAGATGTGACATCAGAAATTATGTCAGTGCAGTTTTGTGCTACATTAGGACACTGAACTCCTAATGGATAGGAATTTTGCCTTTGATGTTTAAAGGTCATTATCTTTCTTCTAAGTGTCTATTTTTTCCCATGCTGCTCTTTTACATAAATGTTTAACCTTGAATTCATAGGTTGCTTTTTCATCATGCATGAATATTTAACACTGAATTCGGTGCCTGTCATTTAATAACTAGAGGAAAGACTTTCAGATATCAGCTTTACCCAATTGAAGGACAATTTTTGTCTTCATTTATCAAAGCTCCAATTATCCCCTGCCCCTCCCATTTTAACTGGGAAATGGTACTGTTAAACAAAAATATAAGTATCCAAACAGCAAGAGTTAATAGGAAATGGCAAAGAGGCTCCCTTTAGGGCAACTTGGCAAACCCTTCCAGAAATATATACTTTTACTCAGATCTCAAATAAAACAAGAATAGTCAGCACTTAATGAGTTTATATCACATTTTATGTCTTTCTCCACATCACTTGATGTTTTGTTGTCTGCTGTTGCTTTTAGAGATTTCCCTTGTTGATAATGTTTTTTTTTTTGCTACCAGGTCCAATTTGGCTTTCAGCTAAGGTTTTGAATTTTTTATAATAAAGTAATTTACAGATGCTAGAAGATAAATTAGCACTGCAAAGGCAGTTAAATTGCATAATCACACAGATTGATTTTGTGCTAGCCTTTGAGATGTATAGATACCTTGTGGCATCTCTGTCAAGAAAAGGCAGTGAAAGCAAAAACCTTTCAATTACTCTGGAAAACAAGGAAAAACATTTCAAAGGACAAGAGAAATAGTACAGCTGTTTGACTGAAATGCCTGTGGTTTAAATCGTTCAATATACAGGTAGCATTCAATACTGACATTAACTCTCTCCCCACACAGCATGCACCACATAATACACTTTCACATAAAGCTCGGTTTTTATGTACAGCAAAGGGTGGCATTTATTTGTTTGGTTGGTTGCTTTGTTTCGGCATTGTCATAGATTTGGAAGGAAAATAATAATAATGAAGACTTCAGTGACTTTTGCAGATTTGTTATGTTCAGAGGAGACTTCTTGAAACAATTAGGGCAGCCCAGGATTAATGTGATCAGGAGAATATGTCCAAGAACATGTGCAGAATACAAAACTATCTCTCTAGTGGATAAAAACATTTCAGTTAATGCAAGGAACTTAGAACTTTAACATGAGAAAAAGTGCAATTTAGCTGCTAACATCTTATGAGCAGAACGCTGTCACTTGCAGGGACACTGAATGGTAACCACAGCCTTGTTTCAGTATGTTCTGTGTTGCAGTCATGGGGATAGATATGCCAAGAATTTCAGTTCATAAGATGGGACTTTCACTGATTTTACACACCAAATCTGTGATCCAAACATACTGCCTCTAGCTGCTGGCTAAAGGAGTAAACACCCCTGTATTTGTCATTGGAGAGAATAAACTATTTCAGTCGGCAAGAAAAAAGTTCAAAATAATTCATTTTACTACATTCAGAAAAGCAGGACTATTTGTTGCATACTCACCATCATAAAGCCAAATGCAGGACAAGTCCTGGTGATATAGAATGAGCAACACTAAGTGATCTGAAAGCAGCTTGCAATTAATAACTTACTAATGCTCACTGTAAGTCACCATCACTGGTGACACTCAAATGCACTGATGTAGAGATCTCGGAGCTTATGTTTTTTTAATGTTGTCCTTTCAAAAGAAAATGTATAAAAGGGAGGTAAATCACAACTTTGTATAGCACCCATAAAAGCAAAGAACACTAAAACAGGATAAGAAAATTGGGAAAAAGTTTTCAGGGCAAATATGAGACCTGATCAAAAAACTTGTAAAAGAATAAATTCAAAAATAAATAGTATGGTAAGTATACCTTCAAAAACAGGAAAGTGAAGGCAATCAAATGAATAAGGCAATGCATGGGAAATGGAGAAATGCCTATGTACTGTGACTTACAGAATTAGGTTTATTCAGTTTTTCCTGGAACTATAATAGAGTTCATATATAGAAATAACATTTTCAGGTGGACATTTCATGGTTGGATGAGAATTAGATTTTGTCACACATTTCCAATCATTTATTTTGCTGCTATTTTTAAAAAAATATTATCTTTGATTCTTGTCTCATTTTTAATTCACTAACAGTTATGGAGAAGAAATTCAGTTAATAATATATAAACATTCAGTAGCAATATATGTATTTAATAATACTTTTATGGATAATTGGCAGGCATATATCTTGTGTAAGGTGTTGACAAACTTTGGTAAACCTCATCTCAAAATAAAGAAACAAGAAGCAATGTGACATTTGTACCTCTAACATTCTTATGTTAAGAATGTTGATGAATATGATGAAAGCTTTGAGTGTTTCTGTGAACACAGTAAGAAATAAATTACTTATAATTGAAACAATAGGGCAAAGGAACATGTTCTCTTTGTGGTATGTGAAATGTAGTTAAAAAAACCCCAAACAACTAAACACCTGAAATGTTAATATTTTCTCTCAAAAAATAGTTTAAAGAAACAGAGTACTTTGTCTAATTTAACTAATTTTTCCATCAAAAAGGAGTAAGTTTTCATAAAATACCATGTAAACATAACTACATAGTACCATTTCAGGTACTGTTAAGGTATAGATTCACACATAGTTAATAGCCTGACTTAGAGTCTGAAATCTTAGTGGAGAATTTGCTGCGCGTTCAAGGTCAGCTTTAAAGGAATTCCTTCTGATTCAGAACACGTTCTGGGCAGATTTTTGCATGTGAGGCAAAGGACAATTTATAATTAAGGGAAACAAACCAGTAGTTTATAGGAAAGGTGTTTTATAAGTACATGGATATAAGTTAGGGAGATATATAATTGTCAGACAAGATTAGACTATTTGAATAGGAAAGTTAGAGATTTTTTTTCTGTATATAACAATTTACTTAATTTAGCTCATTTACCCTTTTTAAAACAGTTAGAACCTAAAGTCAGATTGTTTCTGTTCTGCAGGGAAACACTGACACAAGACAAAACTGGACATACCAAACAAAAGGGAGAGACAGTCACAGCCTCTGTGGTTGTACAGAGCAATGCAAGGAAAGAGAAAAACTGAAAGAGAAAATAATGTGTCTCAGGGTTACTGGTTCACTGTTACCCTAGACTCTCTGCAAATGAATATTGTCTTTTTAAAAAAGAGTTTCCTGGAAAGGAAACTGAAGTAAAGCTGGAATGAGTAGAATCATAGAAATAAAGAATCATAAATAATTTATGTTGGAATAAAACCCTAAGATCATAGACTATTAAGCCAACACTTCCAAGTCCACTGCTAAAACCATGTCCATAAGTTCCACATCTATGTGTTTTTTAAATACCTCCAGGGACACTGACTCACTCACAAAGATTCATAGAATCATAGAATCACAGAAAGTTTTCAATTTCAGGGTTCATTCAAATATCATCTATAAATGCATCTTGCTATGAGCAGGAACATCTTTCACTAGATAAAATTGGTAAAGCCCCATCCTCCATGAGTTTGAACACTGCCAATGACAAGGCATCCACAACACCTCTGAGCCACTTGTTCCAGTGTATCACCACCCTCACTGTAAAAAATTCCTTCCATTTGTTAAATTTAAACCTACCCTCTTTCAGTTTAAAATCATTGCCTCTTGTCCTGTCACCACTAAACTTTATAAAAAGTGTCTCCTTAATCACTGGAAGGTCAAAACAAGATTTGTTATTCTTCTTCCCAACTCTCTCAGCCTTTCTTCACAGTAGATGTTACAGCCCTCTGATTATTTCTGTGGCCCTCCTCCAGACCTGCTCTGACAAGTCCTCTTCCTTCTTGTCCTGTGGGCCCCAGAGCTGGTCTCATGAGAGCAGAGGGCAGAATCACCTTCCTTGACCTCCTGCCCGCAGGTTTTTTTTAATGCAGTCGAGAATATGGTGGACTTTCTGGGCTATAACTGGAATGTGCATTAACAAGGAAGAGTCAACTCTGAAGAGCTGATGAAAAATATACTTGAAAGAGAGCTCGAAAAGGGAACTAAAAATGGTTCTAAGAAGTAAAAAAAATATTTACTACTTTTGAGGCAGGAAGGAATTACCCCTTCAGACTTTGTATTTGCAGCAGTTAGTTAACCGTTCAGGGCTAAGCATCTAGAACTATTTATAACTGCAGACTGGCAGGCATCCTCCAGAGAGATCATTACTCCTTTCATCTTGACTAGTTTTCTTAAGCTGGCATGAATTGCCTTCCAGAGAGGCCTCTTGTTACTGAGAACAAGGAGCTTGGATATCTAACATTAGGTAATAAGAAGCCTGTCTTTATATTATAGTGGTCCCCCACATGCCTTATTTCTGACAAAGCAAAAAATTTATATAGAAGTGATATATCTCACCATTGTGATGCGATAGAACTGTCTTCATGACAAAAATGGCATTATGTCACCCTTTAACATCATGCTCTATCAACAAGAGTATATTCTACTTTCTTTGAAAAGTTTCCAGCTCAATGTATCAATAAAACACACTTTTTAGTGAATATGCAATTGCAGAGAAAGTTCACAGAGTAGGTGAGGGATAAAGACTCTTGAAAAAGTTATCAAAAAAAATTCCTCTGCTCGTCCTGAAGAAATCCATTAGGACATTTTGAAAAGCACCTCTTCTTAGAGATATTTTCTATCAGAAGACAGGGTGATATTGTTATACATTTAACAGTTTATAAGAAAACAAAAACTAAAAAGGCTTGTGTTCTATTAGTTCTTGATATATTAAGAAAGCATTGGTAGAATTATGAAATCTGCCTATTTAAAGCAATTATTTGTAAACTGAAAACCTGTTTGGACTAAGTTTACTATATATCTCTTTGAAGCAAACTGTGTTCTACACTAATTTAATTACTGTTCTATTACTTGTACTCTTACTATTTTTGCATACACTAGAATTTTCTGTCTCAGTGCTGAAATAACCACAATTTAATATATAGTTTAAAATTTTATGAGTAGAACTTTATTTTTTTTTAATAATCAATAAACATTAGTCCATCATTTCTGAAAGAAAATTTTCTCTGACCCATTGCATGTGCTCTATTACTCCATAAATTTAATAATAGTCCAGAGTAAAGAATGTCTAGATAAATCAACAGCACTGGTTCCCGTGAAACCTTGCATTTTCCTTGAAGGCATCTTATGCAAGAACTGACCAAGTTAAGACTGGATGACCTGATCAAATCTGACATAACCGCTACATGGGTCATGATAAATGAGGGTTACTACACCTCCAAACTTCCTTCATAATCCTATTGCAACCTATATTCTTCCATCAAATACATTTGTGTCTTAGAGATGCTGTTCCATTATAAACTTCCAGTCTATTGCTAGATTAGATATTTTTAGTTGCAGTATCATTTTTCCAGTTTGATTTTAAAAAGATGGGTTTCCGTGCATAAGAAAATGCACTTCTGTCTGTCATTCCACTGAACAAAAACATTTGCTACAAAATTAAGTTTACTACAAGAAAGAGAAGCATGTCAGGCATCTGAAGGAGGAAAAAATTGTGCTTGGATGAGCCAAAAAGTAGAAGTAAAAATATGTAAGAAAGAACTGCATGCTATAGGAAATAAAAGGAAGTTTAAAACACCTATGTATTTGAGGAGTCGTTTGTAAATACAAAAGGAAGCAGAGAGAGCAACATTGAAGTACAGCTCCTTATTAGCATGTGAGGGGTTCACACAAAACATGATTCAAGCCTGAAAATAACATAAAGATTACCTCTGAACTTTCTTACAGTTGAATTGACAGGTTCTATGCTTGTTCCTTCCAGCTACACTTTGGGTGCTCTGGTGATCATAGCTGAGGCCGGGTCAATGCGATAATCAGGGGTTAGATGCTGAGACTGTGGTGCTTTGTGTCAGCCTAAATCCCTGTGTCAGAGAGGAGGAGTGAGGAGGACACCCCTTCTGCACTTCACTTATTTCTCCCAGTGAGGAGTGATGTGACCTTGTTCTCACTTTGCCCTGGTGAAAACAGCTGTGTACAACAATCAGTAACAGCAATATCATGAGCTGTGATATTGTCTCACACAGAATTACATCAACAACAGATATTTATATTCTGCTACTCTATTGAATGAGAACCATTTTATGGGTTCAGACTAAAATATGAAGCCTGAAAGATATCAGCTGAATTAAGAAATTAATGTTAATAATCCCATTTGACTCAAACTAAAAACATTAAAGATACCTTGGAAGAAGAGTCCTGACTTCATTTTATCAGGTTTTTACTTGGATAAGCAGTCTGAATCATCTGAGCTCTTTGATCCTCTAGAAAAGTGCCTTCATAACCATTCTGTAGAGGTTTTTAAACAGAAACATTAATTACTTCTCTCTTCTGTCTTGCTAAAATTGTGCTTTCCTATTTCGATTTGAAATACTAAGACAATGAAGGGTGCTTAGGCTATCTCATATGCAATGCCATTAGAAATACATAGTGACCAGAAAACTGAACTTCTTTGCCATTTATAGTTTGCAGATTATTGGAAGTTCTTTCCTGACTATTGGTTTATTGTTCCTAATGGCTTTTTAGAAAAGATTGCAACATTTACCGGTCCTGGAGAGGAGTGGGACATTAGGGTATCTAATGTGTCCTTAGCACATTAGGGTGAGGGTTCACCTCAAGTACAGAGGTTTAGAAGTCCATAATGGAAGCATTTATAGCTGAGCTGGTTATCAGTGCTTGCTTTATAGACAATAGAGAAAATAGTGCTGCTTTTAGGAAATGATTCATCTGAGGACACCTATAATCCTAGAATCACTTAGACTGAAAAAGACCCATAAGATCATCAAGTCAAACTGTTAACCCAGCACTGCCAAATCCAACCCTAAACCTGTCCCCAAGAGCCACACCAACATGTTTTAAATACCTCCAGGGGTGGTAACTCAAACACCTCCCTAGTCAGCCTGGTCCAATGTGTGACAGCCCTTTCTATGAAGACATTTTTCCTAATATCCAAACTAAACTTCCCGTGGTGCCATTGAGTAATTACCTCTTGTCCTGTTAAATGATATTTGGATNATAGGAAATAAAAGGAAGTTTAAAACACCTATATATTTGAGGAGTCGTTTGTAAATACAAAAGGAAGCAGAGAGAGCAACATTGAAGTACAGCTACTTATTAGCATGTGAGGGGTTCACACAAAACATGATTCAAGCCTGAAAATAACATAAAGATTACCTCTGAACTTTCTTACAGTTGAATTGACAGGTTCTATGCTTGTTCCTTCCAGCTACACTTTGGGTGCTCTGGTGATCATAGCTGAGGCCGGGTCAATGCGATAATCAGGGATTAGATGCTGAGACTGTGGTGCTTTGTGTCAGCCTAAATCCCTGTGTCAGAGAGGAGGAGTGAGGAGGACATCCCTTCTGCACTTCACTTATTTCTCCCAGTGAGGAGTGATGTGACCTTGTTCTCACTTTGCCCTGGTGAAAACAGCTGTGTACAACAATCAGTAACAGCAATATCATGAGCTGTGATATTGTCTCACACAGAATTACATCAACAACAGATATTTATATTCTGCTACTCTATTGAATGAGAACCATTTTATGGGTTC
The DNA here is from genome assembly GCA_013397175.1 of Platysteira castanea. Lineage (NCBI taxonomy): Eukaryota > Metazoa > Chordata > Aves > Passeriformes > Platysteira > Platysteira castanea. The sequence goes on along the minus strand of VYXC01005331.1, from coordinate 492,600 downwards.
AGACTAAAATATGAAGCCTGAAAGATATCAGCTGAATTAAGAAATTAATGTTAATAATCCCATTTGACTCAAACTAAAAACATTAAAGATACCTTGGAAGAAGAGTCCTGACTTCATTTTATCAGGTTTTTACTTGGATAAGCAGTCTGAATCATCTGAGCTCTTTGATCCTCTAGAAAAGTGCCTTCATAACCATTCTGTAGAGGTTTTTAAACAGAAACATTAATTACTTCTCTCTTCTGTCTTGCTAAAATTGTGCTTTCCTATTTCGATTTGAAATACTAAGACAATGAAGGGTGCTTAGGCTATCTCATATGCAATGCCATTAGAAATACATAGTGACCAGAAAACTGAACTTCTTTGCCATTTATAGTTTGCAGATTATTGGAAGTTCTTTCCTGACTATTGGTTTATTGTTCCTAATGGCTTTTTAGAAAAGATTGCAACATTTACCGGTCCTGGAGAGGAGTGGGACATTAGGGTATCTAATGTGTCCTTAGCACATTGAGGGTTCACCTCAAGTACAGAGGTTAAGAAGTCCATAATGGAAGCATTTATAGCTGAGCTGGTTATCAGTGCTTGCTTTATAGACAATAGAGAAAATAGTGCTGCTTTTAGGAAATGATTCATCTGAGGACACCTATAATCCTAGAATCACTTAGACTGAAAAAGACCCATAAGATCATCAAGTCAAACTGTTAACCCAGCACTGCCAAATCCAACCCTAAACCTGTCCCCAAGAGCCACACCAACATGTTTTAAATACCTCCAGGGGTGGTAACTCAAACACCTCCCTAGTCAGCCTGGTCCAATGTGTGACAGCCCTTTCTATGAAGACATTTTTCCTAATATCCAAACTAAACTTCCCGTGGTGCCATTGAGTAATTACCTCTTGTCCTGTTAAATGATATTTGGATAAGAGACTGACACCCACCTTGCTACAACCTCCTCTCAGGTAGCTGTGGAGAGTAATAAAACTGAAAGAGTTTTGTGCTGGAATTACCCATGTTTCTTCATTGACTATAAGGACAAATTTAAATATCTGCCTCAGACATTGTTCACTGCATAATTTAGGCCTGCTTTTAAAGAGATAAATGTGACCCAGCATCATAAATGCCCACTGCAGATGCGTCAAAATTTAGGCAAAAAAAAAGTATTATTTTAAAGAATTAAATTTAATAATATGTCAGATAGGAAAGCTACAATAATTTTACATTTTCTGGGATTCATATAACTTTGATAAATATTTCTCATATTAAACAGTGTGATGTCTTGAAACAGTGATTTTCTTAATGACAGGTGATTAAAGGAAACATAATAATGGAAATTATATGGCATCCTAAAAGGGGTCTGTCATAGCCCACACAGACCATCAAAACTGTGATCACTGGAATGAACATTCTTTTAAATTTTTTCTTTTTTCTCTGTCAGTTTAGTATTTTGTTAAATAGAGGAAGGTAACAGTTTAAGTTTTAAGTGAAAATTGGCAGGGACAATTTGGCTTCTAAATAGGGAATTTTATGCTAAATTGTAGTATAGCTGATGTACCCTGACCTTCTTAAAACTGCAGGGACTTGTATTTAATTTTGGATGCATGTGCATAAGTGACATTATTTATCATTAGCTTTTATTTAATAAATGGCAGAATTTCTTATAAGTAGCTGCATGAATAAATAGCATTTCCTCATAGATTATAGTAAACATACTGTCAAAGAATACATTACGCACACTATTGTATCAGAAATATGGCATCTCACTGTAGCAGGCTGCAGACTGCTTAAATATAAATCAAGCACTTACTGAAAAGGAATAGAAAAAAAACAGATTAATGTATGTAAATGAGAACTCCAAACACTATTTTGTTTCATCTCCTTCATACAGAGCAAGTGACATCACACATCTATGCACTGGTTTATTACAGGGTAGTTATTAAAGTTCATGTCATTAACAGATTTCATGAAGAGCGTGACATTTGAGAAAAAAAAGATTTTTCTTTGCTTGTTTTTGTTTTATGATAATCAACATGACCCGCCAGGAATAAATGCAGCTTTGATTATTTAATCCCTACTGAGAAGTATGCAGGTAGTTTTATGACAAACTGAGTGCTGTGTAGGGGTGAAGCAACAAGAAAAGCATAAAAGAAGACCTTGAGCAGAAATCTGGATATTAAGAAATCTAAAATATGGAGAACATGAGTTAGTTCATCAAGAGGACAGAGAGGAGAGAAGAGAGCATTCTCATTTAGCAGAAGTTTGTGGCATATAAAAGGGAAAAAAGAAAAATATATCAGGACAACTGAGTCTTCCCTGTCACAATATCTGAGTAGCTCTTCTTTGAGCTTCTGGAAACAGATCACATATTTCCAGAAATAGGAGGTTTTGAGTGAGTCTAATGTTATTATTTGCAACGCTATGCTATTTTAAAAATTGGAAGGCTAACATTTGTACTGTGAGCTGTGGGACTGTGCCATCCGTGCTTTATGAAACAGGGAACCCTTTGCCAAGCTCCTTAGCACACCCCAGCTCATCACTGAAGCCAGACTTTGATGCAAAAAGCACAATTAGA
>VYXC01005331.1:473940-489961 GCA_013397175.1 Platysteira castanea | reverse complement strand
GAAAATTGACACCCCATATCAATGTGATACTCTGGACCCACATGGAGGGACATTCAATGAATTCAGAGTAAAATCTTTCAAGTCTGAAAGATAGTACCAGTTAGAATCTAAACTGGAGAAACAGCTCCTACTTGTTGCGTGACCAGAAGGAAAATGGGGTGAGGAAGCAGAGAAAGTTTAGCAGGCTCATGAAAACCAGACAGATAGATATAGTAGGAAAACTTGGAGGCTAACAAAGTGAAAGCATCGCAAATACCTGTTCTACATCTTTATGAGGCATCCACTGTTGGCCTTTTTTGAAAATAGAATGCAAAACTTAATACCAAAATTTGAAAAAAAAATGCTGAATTGGCTGACTTAAAAATCACTGAAAGTACTTTTATGCATAACTAGCAATGATATCTTTATATACAACTATAAACATCTAATAGTGTATACCTTGCAGAAAACCTGCAAGATATAACAATGTGGTTTCCTTCATATGAGGTCAGAACTTAATCCCTGCAATGTTAAGCTGATTAATTAGTTAAGCATTTAAAAAATGGTACAGATAGCAGGATAAGAAAACACACTGAAAGTGTCAAGAAATATTATACTTCCATGGAAAAATATTTGCATTCTGACAGAGCTGTAAGCTCAGTAAGATCTTTTAATCTATTTTACAAAACTCAGGATTGCACTATTTATATTAGCAGAAAAACCCTTACTCTTTCCTCTTCTTGCCCAATCTGAACAGTTGTTTTGAATTAACTTTTCATGTAACAAGTAAAATTGCTTGTTCACCCATTATTTAGAAACTGTCTGGAGAAGACGTTAGGTGAGTAGAGGAGATAATCTATTGTTCAAAATACTTTTCTAGTCCTATTGTTGAATATAAGAAGGAACATAAAAATGATTAGAAAATTCTTACATTTCTGTTAGCAGATTGCCAGAGTCAAACATTACTTGACCAGGTTCATTTTTGATATTACGCGTATATGTACATATTTGACATTACGCAGGATTTTGACTTATCCAGGAGATATATCAGTGTAGTGAAATTACAATGCAAGTACACTGAGCAGCTTACAGCAATTGCAATATGCACAATGCAAATATGAGTCCTTTTAATGATATCTATATATTCACTGTCATGAGACTGGGTGTCCAGAACCACCAAGAAGAAATACATGGGTTGAAGCCAGCTCAAGCCCATTGCTCTCTTCGAAGTCCATTCCGTGGGTTGGTTGGTTTTTACACTGGGTTGGACTTAGCCGTGGATGCTCTTCTCTTGGGATGGTGCTGTGCAGGGCCGGGCGTTGGACTCGATGATCCTCGTGGGTCCCTTCCAACTCAGTTTATTCTGTGATTCTCTGATTGTTCCATGTTAATCCAAGAAGACATTCACAGCCTTTTGGTTAACACTGGGAAAACCATTTACACAACAGATACACCCACTCAACTCTTAACACTTGTAGACTCAATCAACCAATACAGCCATTTACCTAAAACAAAGGTCACCCTGTGGTTTGTGTTGAGCTGAGTCCAACTTTCTCTGCAATAGTTCTGATTACTGCCTGTGCCTTTCTAGCTTGGAACTCAGCTTCATGAATACACCTCCTATATCCATTCCCTCCAAGATTTCTTATATCTTAGGCATTTATTGTTCAAACACAGAGACTTTTAACCTTAATCTTCTAGAGAAGGAAGCAGAATCTGCCTGAGTTATCAACCTACATTTTAATTGCAAGTGTAGTTGATGGAAACCTGTCCATAATATGCAGAAGGGTGCAGCCTTCACCAAAAATCTAGAAATTAGGCAATAACTGGAGAAATAAAATGTTAAAATCCATCAGATAACTCATAACTCAGAATAGATTCTGGATAGTATTTTTATTTTTGTTTTCTTCACCTACTCAACTGCTTTACTGTTGAGAGTCTTCTCTGAGATTTTCCTGTGTTTCAACAGAAGGTGGTTTTGTTTTATTGAATTTGGCTATAAACAGGACTACAGTCTACTAACATTAACTATGTTTTTTAAAAGTTATACTATGCAATTACATCAGAAAAAAACCCTGCATTATTATTTATGCACCATGCTTAAGGTTTCTCTGTTTTTTCTAAGCTAAACAAAGCCAACCCATATGTCCTTACAAAGTCAAAGATTTGCTGAAAACATCAGAATTGGGGAAAAATCACTTATCAGCATAAAATTTCTTGTTAGCCACAAAGCTGCAAGCTGAAACAACTTGGGGAGTAGAGGAGGATTATAAGACCAAATTTTCATCAGTGTGACACCGAGTGACACCAATATAAATTAGAATAACTTCAAAGATCCCCTGTGGATTTGTGCCAGATGCTCACCAGAGTATCTGTGATCTGAATCCACTCTTAATACTTTAATAGAAACATTAAGGGAATGTATCAGTTACCACCAAGAACACCATGTAAAATGTGTAGCCTTAGCTGCCTACAGAGCAAAAATCTGCTAGTCTGCCATGCTAGCACAATTCTCAAAAGCATTTAGAGATACACTGCATAGACTGGCTTTTTTCATGCTTGTTTTTGCTATTGCATGGCAATATTTCAAACCTGTATTGATTTCTATTGTTTCTATTATTGGTTAATGCTACAGGAAGTCATCAAGAGTATTAGTATAGAACTGAACAGAGATATCAGTGCTTTTCCACAGGAACAAACAATTCCTTTGTGATTTCATCTAGGAATATATGTATGCTAGAATTTTTACCATTGAAATATCATAGACACATAGCTTGACAGAATCCTTCAGATGTATTTCCACACCTGATAAAGAACTCAAAAACTACTTATGCCAAATAAAATGGCAGCTTTACAGTTAGGGAATTAACAGACTCTTTTGTTCTTTTGGTTTTGGGGTTTTTTTTCCCACAGGGCTTTCATCTGCAGGTTGTTTTCCCTTTATAAACCTGTAATATGGAATTTATATTCCTTAGTAACTGGGTTGATAGGAATTCAGTGCTCATTATAATCTGGGAATATAAGAGTTAGTAAAGATAAGATTCCTCAAGGGGCATATTTTTCAACTGACCATGTTCTAACACATAAAATTTCTTAGGATGTTAAACTTGAACCTGACACCTGTGGGTTTTTTTAGTGTTAGTAGCTCATTTTGAATCTTTTTGCTCATCATTGCCTCAATCCCTACTAACCACATCAGTCCTGTTCTTATGTCAATAGCAAGGCATGACGGATTATGCTGAAACTACCAGCATGCTCAGAATATTAGTAACCAGAAAAATCATATCCAATTAAGGTAAATGAAGCTCTCAGGCTCTAGCAAGAATACAGGGTGATGTCTAAAAATAAGCAACCATTTTCTAACCCACTGCCTATATTTCTGCCTGAATGATTTACATTTTATAAATAGCTTGTATTTGAGGGAGAAATAGGAATGTTTAAGTTATTTCTGTCTACTGGAATTTGTGAAATAAGGGCTTGTATGATGGACAACAAGTCATCTCCTATCAAAAGCATGCAATTTAACATTGAAGGATGTTTTATTTCTCTGCGGAGTGGCTGTTTTGATTAGCTGAATTTTCATGTCCTGTGAGTTCTTGTGGAAAAAAGCCCTAAAAACCAAGGTGTCACTATTTCTGGCTCTTTTTTATTAGTAGGAGATGTGGGGAAAACCCAGCAAGTTACCGGAGAAAACTTTTCAGTTATATATTCAAATATTTCAAATAATGTGTTTTAGCTACAGTGGAGAGGACAAAAAGAGGTATTCTGAAGGAGCACTCTGGTGCTAAGGTCAGGAAAGGCAGGCTGCAAAGAATGTTTGCTTGTGGACTGTTTTGCTGAATCACAGAATCATTGAAGGGTGTGGGTTGGAAAGGGACCTCAAAGATCATCTTCTTCCAATCTCCTTGCCTTGGGCAGGGACACCCTCCTCTGTGGCAGTCCAGAATATTCCTATGACGGTCCAGGGGGGTCTGAAACCCTGCCAGACAGTTTCCAGACCCTGGCAGAGAGCCTAGAATTCCGTTTTTGAACCCTGCCCGTGGACTCAGCTGCCCACATTGAGAGATGAAATGTACAAAAGAAAGAAAGTGTGTAATTAGCTTATCTTATCACTGGGTGATTGTAGATTTTAGATTTGTGGAGGCACGAGGGAAAAAAGCTAGCATGGAGGGCACAGGGCGGTGCCCCTTCTCCTTCCTCTTTCTTCTCTCCCCTCCATCTTCTGCTGTGACGATGGTGATGGTTATTGGTGAAGGTAGCACTGTCATGTTAGGAAAAGGTAGAAATTAATTGGAAAAATTGATTAAACAATTATATGTTGTGGAACTTGGTTGGTTTTCCTGAAAGAGATAAAAAGGTAAAGACGGCCCCTTAAGGCGTTACTTCTGCTGTAATTCTTGGAGGAGCTGGACATGCTGTCCTTGCTCCAGACTCTGAGAGATAAGAAAAAATAAACAACCTGAACACGACTCCGCAGAAGTCTCCAGTCTTTTGGCGCGGGCGCGGGACTTTTAAGATCAAGAAACAGCCATAAAAAACCCAAAGATAAACAACACTCCTCTAGACCACGTTACTCAGAGTCGCTTCCAGCCTGGCCTTGTACACTTCTGGGGAAGAGACATCCAGAAGTTCTGTGGGCAACCTGTTCCAGTGCCTCAAGACCCCCACAGTAAAGAACTTCTACCTAATATTTAAACTTCATTTCTTTCAGTTTGGAGCCATTCCTCCTTGTCCTATTACTGCATGCCTTTGTAAAAAGTTTCTCTCCATCTTATTTGTAGGCTCCCTTCAGGTACTGGAAGTCTACAATTAGGTGACCCCAAAGGCTTCTCTTGACTGTAACCTAACAAACTACTGAAAACTGATGGCTGAGATCCAAATTCAAATGAGGCCATTCTGACAGGATACACAAACAAGGGTGAATTTCATCCCCTTGTTTCATCAGTACTTATAAGTACTCCTATTTTATCTTTTACTTCCGATAGGTCATTTTCTCAGTTTTTGATCAAGCAGAAACTTGGTGCACCTGAAAAGTCTCAGGTTTTTCAAATGTGCTCATTTTAAAGGAAAGGAGCAGGTAAGTTTCAAAACTCTGGCCAAGTCAGGTACCTGTCTTCATGGATGGATGAATGAATTTTTTAACCAGAGTGAAGCATGAGCTTTGAGAAGAAGAATATGGTACAGCAATATGGTACAGAATATGGTACAGTCTGCTTGTAGTTTCCCAGACTGCAGACACTGACATGACTTTCTGCAAGGTAGTTACTGGAATGGAGCCTGGAATGGGGAAGAGGTCCTGTATTAACTTCTCAAAGCAAACATGCACAAATTCAAAGCTCCACACGCTGCTGAAAAACTAGTTAGAATAATTAAGATAAACTCAAGTGTGCTCTACCTCAGAACTACATTGCAGTTTTAAGTTATGAGGACTTTGACACTAGCTTGCTGTACAGTTTTGCAAATTTGCAGTGTAGATTTCTGTCATATTAAACCTCATGATATTGTTATCTCTGTTTTTTGCTTTGTCCATCTTTTTTTGCTCAGTGGTAGGTGACAGTGGAATTTCCTTGCTTCATACCCTGAAATATAATGACTACAGGAAGCAAAGAATCTCCTAATGAGGTTTCAAAGAAAAGATTAACTAGAAAATGAAGGCATCTGTGTGTGACAGTGGAATCAACATTAGTTGTTTTTCAACATATCAGAATTTCTATTAAACAAATCACCTAACTTGTCTGTGCTTACTCCTAGAATATATCTGCTCTACTCACTGTTTCACTGTGAATATTTTAATATGACTAAATCAGCCATAAAAAATGATGTACCCCTGTTCTTGGGTGTCACTATGCCAGGGCACATGATGTCTAAGACTGTGAACCTGAACACAGCATTACGCACACAGCTTTCAGAACAGAACTTTCTTTCAGTGACTAGAACTGAAAATATCTACATAGATATACCTTTTGCTCTCTTACAAACACATCTTTGAGTATGGGCTTGCCTTCTTACATACCCCTCTGCTTGGTTGCTACAAAGAACGTGTGTGTGTGTGTCTTTATGTTCAAGAATGCACTCAAAAAGAAGTAATTCATCAGGTAGACTTCCAGCAGGGAGTTGATAGGTCTTTGGAACCATTACCTCTGTTGGCCATGAACAGGGAGTTGGTATAACACAAATCTGACTATTTGTATCTATCCTACAAAAATGAAGATCAAAATGAATGCCAGACACCCAACTTTTACGTGTCAGTTTAACTGCAACGATCCTTTAATTTCATTATCTTTTGCACATTCTTCACATGCCTAATTCTCTATGCAACTTCTTTCCACTCGATGGAAAAAGAAGTTCATTTCTTGTAACCGTAAGTCGTCCCTGGAAGTAAATTATCAGTGTATTGTATTTTCAAATGGTTCATAGTGCCTGAATCTTACTAAGAAAAATTATTGTCTTAATATCATTGCAAATTACAACAGAAATATTATGCATACTAGAGTTGTGCTGAATGTTTTACTTAGAAAAACACTGAATCTAAAAAAAACATATCATCATTTAAAAATTTAAACCACACTGTTCCTTCTATTCTTAAAAATTAAAGCTATCTGTCCTGGCTGTATTTATTTATGAAAAATAGCTCAGCTTTAAATAAGGTCATAAAAATTGCATTCTTCTCATTTCTAGAGGTAATCAGCTATGACATACAATGACATAAATCTTCAGCCTATTCATTTTCTTATTCTTCTAGGAAAATAAAAATGAAATGTTTATAAAGGTGATGATCAGAGCAGCTGTAATGCAATCTCTACCCTTTCTTTAAGCCATTTTAAAGCTGAATGCATGCTGAGAGAGTTTGGAGGCTTCTTATAAGATATCCTGAGAACTTTGAGAAAAATTATTTAATTTTTGTTACTTTTGTTTGCCTGTTGTTTTCAATTCTTTTTAAAATTTCTTTTCAGCTGTATTAAATGAACTTCCGAAAAATATTTTTACAAGTTTTCATAACATGTATAAGGTCTTTGGGACCCATCCCTACTCCAGCTGTAGCTTTTTGTTTTCAGTGGAAAAAGCTCTCAGAAGAGGATTTAGACCACTGGCACTGATCTAATGAAATACTTAAACATGAGAAGGAAGATTATAATATTAGCTTGCTTACTTTGAGAGATGATGATTTTTCCATGCTTCTTAAAGATAAATAAAAAACATATACACAATGTATATATCTTGTCCAAGATAGATAGGGGAAAGCAAATCCATATATAAAGCTTTGTTTAGTTCAGTTTGGAAGATTGATAGCTTTTCATTCTGGAGAATGGGTGGGTTATTGATGGTTTCTTTAACAAAAAAAGTAATATTTTTATTTTTACATGAATGAATGTAGAAATAGTATGAATTTATTCCAAATAATTTATATGGAATTTCTGCAGTGTAAAAGTCAGTCATCATCACAAGACTATGCTGCTTTCTTGGATCTGATATTAGGCTCACAGTCTTCAAAGTCAACAGAAATGAAGTGCAATTTAAGATTTTTCTTCCCCCAGGAAGTATTTGATCTTGAAAATAGGCAAGGAAGCATAAATACCTAAAAATACTGACCCTGCTGAGGAGTCATGAGAAAAAAAACTTAAAGATCTGATGTTTACTTTAAATGTACTTAAAAGTAGGCACAAAAAGTGCATTACATAAAGAGAGTAAAATTCAAAACAATTAAATCTCCAGATATATTTCTACTTGTGACACATAGAACTCAAAAGATTCAAACGGGAATTCTTCTGCATTTATATGGCATTATTCTTCATACAGTTCCCTTCATTTTTTCACACAAAGGTGGTAGAGGTGAGCCCTTTCAATCAGTAGAGTAGTAATTACTCTGAATTTGGATAATGACATAAACACAGTTAGAAACACCACCCCACAACCCCACTCCCCATTTTCATTGTTATTTCACAGATTATTCCGAGTTGGAAACAGCCCACAAGGATTATCAAATCCAGCTCCTGAGTGAAGAGTCCATACTAAGATTGAACCCACAACCTCAGCGTTATAGTGATAGTTATAGTGCCCAGGTCACCTCTTTTAGATTATGGCTCTTTCTGATTAAAGGGAAGTACTCTAAAGAACAGCACTGGTGGATTTGTCTCTGGCTCTCTGCATAAACATTAAATAATTTGATTATAGTTAGTACAATTCATCTGCCTTTAATAATTTATATCTTAGACAACTTCTATTAAGCAAATCAACTACATTTCCTCAGTGATGCAAATAGATGGAAAATTTATATCCTGGGTATATGTCTTACAGTGAAAAAAATCCCCCAGAGAAGTTACCTTTATTATTGACTAGACAGAAAAGTTAGATTGTATTTTAGATGCTTAATGTAAGGTATAATCCCCTTCCATTTTGTGTTAAGTGCTCAAGAATAACTGGTGATATGTTTCAAAAGAGAGAGTTGAACTCTTCTGTTCATGTGAAATTGTTTCAGGTCAAAAAAACCACCCCAACAACAATATTAATAATAATACTATAACAATAACAACAATAATAACAACAACCAAATAATAATAACAATAGTACTAACAACAAAAATAAATAATAAAACTGCTGACATTTGTAGCTCCTGCAGAACCACATTAACTAGGCTTGGGCACAGATAGTCCAAAGATGTATCATGACAAATGTAACTGTGGGTTTATCTCCATCTGCTTGATACCAAAAAGAGGATTTTTTCCCCACAGGTTTTTAACAGGCAGTCCAACATAATAGTAAACATGAAAAATGCTAAAAGTGCTTATTAATGCAAATAGAACTGTGTGTATAATAAGAGAATCTGACATTTTTTACATTCTGACATACAAGTAAGAAATCTGCTGGATCTTGCAAAACTACAAAAATTAACCAGTATGATCCATATATTCTCCTTATTTCACAAAAAAGTGCATAATGCACTGAGTAACAATCTTGTGTTTTGACTCTCACTACTAAACTGTAAGTCTAGGAAAATTACAGGCATTATGTCATTCAAGCATTACAATTCAAAGAGCCTTCCTTGATGCTGAGTGAAATGATCTCCCATCTATTACTTTTTTCAACAGTCATAAAATTAGCTATGCCCACACTTTTTCAGTTACTCAGCGATAAGTCTATCCTCAGTACTTCTGCAGACAACCTGAAAATCTTCGAGTAATCGTTTCATTTGGAGCGATGTAGCAGGACAATACTAAATTGTGATGATGGCTATGTATGCGAACACTTTTGAAACAATATTTTACATCCCACTTCTTAAATGTTAAAAAGTACTGCTAAATTAAGTCAGTTTTGTCCTCCTGAAGAACAAGTGAAAGTGGAGGCTTGGATCTGAAACTAGGACCTATTTGTCATTAAGATGGTGGAAAAAGGGTATTTAGAAATAAAATATAGATAAGCAGACTTGTCTGGCATTACTTGGAACAATAATCATGTATCAATATGAGGGAGAGGAAAAAACTGACACAGCTGAAAGGAATAGTCTACAGAAATGTGAAATAATAAAATATGATATGCTACCCAGGAAAAACAAAATATTTGCCATCTATGTAGCCTCCCTATTATCTAAGCATAAGGGTGAAATTTACTCTGAAGAGCTGTAGACACCAAGATACTGAAAATTAGAAACTTAAAAAAAACCCCAAAAAACCAAAAAAACAAAAGGCAGTTTTTTGATTTCTTTTTAGAGATTTCCATAACAATGAATAAATAAAATTGAAGACTATCATCACACTTGAACCCTGACTGGTTCAATCAATAGCACAGTATTTTTCATGTAGAGTTTAGTCAAACACAACATCTAAATATTGAGATTGTATGCATACTAATGTGAAACACCACAGTTTCAGCTTTATAAAAATGCAAGTATAACCACACACACCTCAAAATAATCAGTTTTCACTAGCAATTGCTTTAGACTTGCTAACAGATGCTGCTGTAATTAAAAAAATCTTTTCATCTTATATTTTGAGTGAGGTTCCTAATGTAGCTTTCCCAGCACATGCAAGTATAAAATTTGTGATTTCTGTATATTAGCATCATTTTCTGTGTTGTCTTTACATGTAGTCAGTCTCCTTGGCCTACCACTGTTCTAACGGCATATTAGGCTGTGGACCTAAAAGTTGGTTTGAGAGAAGGAAAGCAAACCTGAAAATTAAACAACTGTGGGACTAGAAAGACACAGGATCACATGGGGCAAGTAAGATATTTAGTGCAAAATCATCCAAAGAACACTTAGCCTTACCACTACCATATTTGTCATAATATACTGCATAATGCTCTTTGATTAATTTCAGATGTCAGTAAAATGATCAAAAACCAGAGCAAATGCAGTGTCTTACAGGAAAAGAACAGGCAAAAAACAACTATGTCAGATAAAACAGGATTATTTTCCTTCCATAGATCATTGGCATGGCTCTTTTCTGTATCATTAAAATATTCCTCTAGCAATACCCTCATTGTACCATCCCCAAATACTGAGTATTGTCTGCAGAGAAGGTTCAGGGCCTCTACAGATTCTCTTGATGAGAACTTCTTTTATGACAGTGAAGGCTGGGAAAGAAGTAAAAGCCCTCTGATCACAATTATTCAGAAAATAACTTCTTATTGCCTTGTGAGCCTATGAGTTTGCACTAGAAGGGAAAATGTATGTGTAGTATGGAAGAAATATTTGTCTGATTGTATTAGAGCATCCGGATGTGGTGTTAAGTCTCCCTTCAGCCTAAGTTTTTTTCAGGAACGTATAAAACGTGTGTTTTAATCTGGAAGTCTTAAATTCTTAAAGCTCAGTAAGGTGGTCTTTGACTTAATAAATATAGGAAACTGGAAAATTCTTTTGTAATATGATTTTTATGCTACCAACTCATCTAATGTATACATTCACTATTTAATATTCTTGTAATCAGCTCTCTGCTAAGAGTTATTCCTCAACATAACACAAAACAGGCAGAGTGTTTGACCACTGAAAAAAGAGAGATCCCTAGGAATTTGAATCCTGTAGGTTTTGAGATTGTTGACTCATATGAACTTATAATTTGTATTTGTTGCTATTCTTTAAATTTTCTTCTCCAGCCTTGACCCACAACATGCTTTAATTTCCAAATTCTGTTTTTTAATTATTAGCAGGTGTTCAGTACTCAGTTTGACTAATTCTCAGTGGGCAGCCTTAAACTTTAGAAAGATTTATAACACCTCTGAGAAAATTAAAGAAGTCTCTGGTACAGAAAGTAATAGATAATCGGTATGAAAGTAGAACTTCTGAATGCAGATTTTCAGAATTTTTTCTCTAATTAGAGATGAGGAAGTGTACACTGACTTCATTCAGTACATGCCTGAGATTCATCTCTCCCAACTTTACTGGCAACTGCAAAGAGTTTCTTTATGCTACTAAGATTTTCCCAGCTGGTCAGCATTTTACGAACAAGGGCCTCATCTGTGGCATTTCGTGGTTTATCTCTGATTCTACTGCTTCTGTGTAATTTTTGGATTGTCTTGAATTTCTCTCACTTATTCAATCAAGGCTGACACAAAATCAGGATCACAGTTTTTATGAGATAGTTCTAAAATTGTCACTGTTTTAGTAGGTTGTTACAGACCTGGATATCACCCATCATATTGGTTAGCTATAAAACTAATATAAATATTCTGGAGCAGAAAAGAAAAAGAGAGGCTAGAACTAAACAATAAATTGTTTAGAATGTCAAACTCCATGACCTCTTTCTGGATGAAAGTGGGATGATAAGAGAAAGCTTAAACACCCTCATTAAAGCACACCAGAAATAACTGAAACTTGTGTTCGCTCATACCAACTCCTGAAAATTTATTCTATCTGTAAGTGCATGCATTCTGAAGGTGCTTTAGAAGTACATTCTAATGCTAATATATTAGTGCCACACTCCTAGGAACGGAGTATGATGGACCACAGGAATTACTTTAAAACACCAGCTTTGTGAACATCTGGAGTTAGAAAATTGATAGATTCCCTTTCATTACTTTGATATACATCCAAGCTGATCATAAAAGTCCCACTCAAGTGCCAGAAGATTCAAATCAGAAAGATGCAATCAGTACTTCTTTTCTGATTCAGCACTTTTCCCCCAAAATAATCTTAAAATCAAGAATATCTGAGATTCAAAGTCAGGTTATAAAAATTCATTCATCTAAGAGAGTGGAACTAGTTTTCAAGAGTGACCAAATTTATGTTAAACATAACTGACAAGGACTCTGCAGAAAGTTTAACCTGTGTTTTCCCAGATCAAGGAATCTCCATCTGTCTTAGTTCTTAGCTGCCAAAGAGCACCAGGACAGAGTTTGTGCTAGAACTGTAGTGTCAGGGATTCATCCAGGCTTTAAGGAACTCATGTTTAACTTCTGTATATCCATTGTTACAAAGAATTCACCTCATATGGAAATTTTCTGGTATATGGCTGCCAACTCTACAAACAACTGGATACCTCTTGGTGGAAAATTGTCTGAATGGCAGGTCTTATTACCTCAGTGTCAAAAGAGGCAACTGAGTGAAATGAAGCTGAGGAAGCTAAGACAAAGAAGGATGATGTAAAAGGCAGCTAAAGGTTCTTTCATGCACATTCGGTGGCTATACCACGATTTGAATCCTTGGAATTCTACAGGGAAACATAATCCTTTCCATATAAATGACATTAGGAATATTGGCCATTTCAGTCATAATCAAGAGCAGGTGAAAGAAGGAAACAATCCTCTTTAATGATCTATTCATGCTGCTGTGCAGAAAGTATAAGAGAGAAAGATGGCCTGCAGACAGTGATATAAGGGTTCTGTGATGGACAAGTTTTGCTCTACACAGTACAGGTTAGACTTTGATTCATTTATGTACTGTTAAAAAATGTACATTTAAACAAATCCTTCATACTCCTAATCACTTATAGTCTGAGCTGTGTAAAATGGTCCTTTTATTTTACCACGGCTTTTTCTGTCATATCTTAAAAATCCTCATCTCTCTTCCAGTGAAGCTGTGCAATCAATTGATATGTGGTAAAGGCAAACACTTATTTTACAGAAAATGAGGTAGATGAAAGCACTGAAATGCCATGGTGATGAACAACATAAAGGAATCTGCAGATATAATAAAGTATGAATAAGATTAGATAACACCATGGAAGAATTAAGAAAGCATCTGTTTACAAGGTTTATTATATATATTTAGAAAAAATACCATCTCTTCTGAAAGCAAGTTGTCTCACTTTACAACAACCAAATAGATTCATAACTATTCTATTTTTATAGAAATGTCATAATGTGAATTTCCCTAAGCTGAAGGCTAGGGATAGGTGAGTAGTGCATAATATTTTAATGAATTTAACTTTTTCAAGAAAAGGTGGAGTTTATTAAATACTTAAGTTGCAATGTACATAGAATTCACATACAAATCACTATTACTTTTTGTCTGCCAATTTCACACTAGGGATTTCTGCCAGAAAATTAGGTCAAATTATTTAAGATCAGTTTTCATGTGCTGCCTGAGGCTCATAGCTAAAAAAATATGGAATCATATTTGTTGCTTTTACATTGAAACCGATTTATATGAGAAATAATGTAAACCAGAAAGTTTATGTGTTTGTATTTTACATATTGCAGTAAACTTTAATAAATAATTACTATGCCTTGCCGCTTGGAACAGCTGAAGGTAGCCATGTTTTCTCACTCAAGAACAGATACACCATAGGCTAGTCTCCTTTTTGTAGTAGATGGACAGGGAGGGTTGAAAAAACCTGGGTATACAAATGCAACATTGGAGGTGGGTCGGGTTAGAAACAATCACTTCAGTTATCTCTATGGTAGTGCTTTTCAGCTATTCCAAAGATATTTCTTCGTGGTGGATTGTTGTCTGGGCTTTATAGATCAGAAAGCATGAACCTTTCTTGCTAGAAAGATCTGGACTAAGTCCATCAGCTTGGCTGCAGTATGTGATCTGCCTCGTTTCTGTGCTGACACTGTTCTTTTAAGCCATTTAAGTTCTTTATCTGCACAGATGCTGCTTCACTTATTAGTATTCTACAAAAGAGCTCATTCTAGGATAGTTCACTCCAGGGCTGCTCTCAAAGGCAATCTGGATGAAACTTCATATTTCATATTCCTTCAGCATTATTCCAGTTGACTTTGTACTTTCACATGACCACATGCACCTATCAGGGCACGTACCGCATACGTTTCATTTTGTGCTACAAAAATACTTCTCTAGCAAGCTGAAACATACTTCATGATGTCATAGCCAGTCCAAAAAAATCATCATCTTGTTTTCAGTTGCAATTGTTTTCAATCAACATGGTCTGTGTGCTTCATTTCTAAGGACTAAACTTCCAGCTTTTCATACTAATTTTCTGCACTTTGTTTGTCTTTCGTCCATCAGTATTCATTAGTACAAAAAAAAAAGTTTTTCACTACTGCATAGCTTTCATTGCTACCTCCAGCTATTTGGCTTTTTTTTTGACTCTTTCTCCCAACAGTAACAAAAGGGATGGCTTTGAATGCTGGATAATATCCCCAGCATAAATGAGGTCTTCATTTGAAAGTCCCATTTAAAAGTCATCATTTTCTGTCCTTGGTTACAGTGTATTCTATTACCACCTTCATGAGCTGTTGAAACCAGGTGTAGCAATGTTCTCTGCCTCCTCCCTCCACTCTATCTCCTGTTAATGGGCCCATCAATGCCTTGCCTCATGACTCACCATCCCATTGTGAGATGCTCTGCCCAGGGGGAGGGAGCCAAGCATTCCCACCTGGATATGATCTGGGGTTTGGAACAGCACAGGCAGCCTTTTCCACTGGATTCCCAGAGGAAGACCAGACCCTGCTACAGAATCACTGCTTCAACAGAACCATCACTCCAGGAGGACTGCAGCCATCATTTAATCAGGCTGCTACCACCCCACAGACCGTCAGGGGGTCAGGTTGTTCTCTGACTCTGTCGGTGGGCTGGTTTTTTGTACAATTGCGTTTATTTTTCCTACTAAATTGTATTTTTGACTTGGAGTCTCTCACTAGTTTGCTTTTAAACTAGTACATTTTCCTTGCAAGTTAAGGTCATGGCAATTTTTCAAAAAGAATATATTTATTTTTAATAGTATATTTGTTTAGAAATAAATTGTGCAGTGCTGTCAGCTAGACATTTATGTTTCCCAGTGTTAGGTCAGCAACACAAGGTTTTGGTACCAAAAGAATTTCAAATATTCTTACCCATCCTAACCAATTAATTGTGCATTGGGGAAAAAAAGAACCTGTACACAAACCTGTACACAAAATATTATTTTATACATAGTGAGATATTTTTAAAAGTATTTCATTAGCTCTAGTTAATGCTGATAGGCAGGAATGCATTCTCTGTGATGTGCTATGTTAGAACAAGTTTGTACAGCAGATACATATATATACTCAATTTTAAAACTTACTCTAAAATTTCTACAATGTAAATTACCATGTTAAGGAAACTTCCCTCTCCAACAGTCCAGGGGCTACTCTGGCAGTCACACCCCTCACCACCTGAGCTGGAACCAAAGCCCCTCCACAGCTACGTGCACCACGCTCACACATTCAGACCAGGTGTCCTTACCAGCTTGATCTCAGCTCTGCCACTCCCACGGCAGAGTGTCAGATGCCCAGATCCTTAAAATATTTTAAATGTGATGAAATAACTAAATAACCAGATAACAGCTCAAGCTGGTACCTCTGAGGAGGGACCCAGAGCAAAGGAAACTGTTTTATACCCTCATACCCTAAAGGTGGGAAAGTTTGGGGTCATCGGCTCCTGCTGTGTCTCTGTGTCTGGTCCCCTGGCTGTGCCACAGGTCCCTGGATCCTTTTATGCAAAGCCTCAGCAGTTCATGGCCTCTTTTTCGGGGGTCTTGCCACCCAAAGCCCAACTTGCAGCTCGCACTGCAGCTGCATACTGAGATACCTGCAGTGTGTTCCTCAGCAACCATATATACTAATTTTTCTCCCTAGTTCTCTGTCCAAATAAGCATTTGCTTAATGTCTTATAGATTTAAAA
>VYXC01005331.1:403966-473912 GCA_013397175.1 Platysteira castanea | reverse complement strand
AAAAAAAAAAGAAATCTTGTTTTGGACTGTAATTTTAAAAGCTAACCCACAAAGAAAATGTTCTTCTAATATCTCTGAAACCATTGCTGTGAATTTTTCATGTCATCAGTCAAAGAGTTCTAAACCTTACACAAGTAAGGAAAATGAAAACCTTACTCATAAAGACCATGCAGATTTCAGCTGGTGAAAATCAACAGTTAAAATAAACTTACTTAGAATACAGCATTGTCCATATAAGTTGATTGCTTGCATGCATTCTTCTTTCACAGATCTGTGTGTTTTATGAATCTATTTGTATTTTTGTCATCTATGACATCCTGTAGCAACAAGTTTCACAATTCAGCTCGTTTGTGTAAAAAATACTGCTTTTTGTATTCTTTAACATTTGTTTTCTGGTTCCTAGGAAGTCCTTTTGATGTACTTATGCACATCTTCCAATCCACTCAGGACTTTATTGACTAAGTAATTCCAGCTGCCTCTTTTTCTAGCTATAGAGACTATATTTGCACAAATAAAACCCCTACTCCATTAGTTTTATCATTCTTTTTAACATAGTCTATTTTTATATATTCTACTGAGACTAGAAGGAGAAGCAGAACTGTAGTGTGTTTACCCATTTCTCTAAATATGCTCTTAAATTGTTGTTTATTCCTTTCCTGGTGATTCAAAATGCTATATTCAGGTTTTTTGAGCACTTCCTAGAATGGGTCTGATATTTTTGTAGAATTGTCTACTATGAGTCTGGAACCACTTTCCTGAATGGTAATAAGTCATTTAGGTTCTCTCATTGTTTATATACATAGGTGTTATTCCATCTGCTCATTATTCTACATTTATCACCACTGAATTTCATCTTTTACTGCTCCTTCAGTCTTCTAAACTTGTGCAAGTTTTCATTACCAGATTTTGCTTTTACTATCCTGAGTAATTTATGCTACCAGGAAACTTTTTTACCTCACTACACATCTCTTTTCCAGAAAGCTTATGAATATGTGCAATATATGAGCATGTGAGAAAATGCAATGTGCAATGAATTTACAGAAGTGTCTAGCTCTGGCTTCCCCCTTTTTTCCACACCGCTGCAGCCACTTCCACATCCAAGGACTATATAGGATTGCAGAGAGACAAAAGATAATTATTCATCAATTTAGGGATGGAAGAACAGTGCTAGAAACAGAATAAATATATGGAATAAGTTTTCCAGCATTTCTGGTGGAAATAGTTGTTCCTCAAAGTTAGGATTATGTGGGGCGAATAGCCCAGAAAAACTCTAGGTGAATAACTGCTCTTTCCTTTAATATTCAGGTGGGGTTTTTTACAGAATGAATTTTGTTCCTTTCTATGCCTTTCCTCCTAATGTAATATCTCAAAGTTACTTTCAATTTCATATTTCCAATGCTAAAGTAGTACCTGAGAGAGGTGAAGTATGCTAATACCCATAAAGTTTTGCTTTTTCTTTTTTGTTTTTGGATTGTTTTTGGGAAATTACCAGAGCCTCAAAAGACTGTACAAATGTCAGTGTGGTTGTTCCTAAACTGAGCATCATGACATAAATGTCAGCAGATAACAAGGGAGTCCCTGCAAACAAAGAAACCCGGTGAAATGTTAATTGGAGATACACACAGGACTCTGGAAGGCAAGGAAAAGAAAAGTGTTTAGAACCTACTGCTAATGTAGTCTCACCTCAGATACCTTTAAGTACCAAATACTACTTTAAAATGGTACGCCATTACAAGAAAGCTAGTCAAAAGCACATTCTGGATTTAGGTACACGCATCAATTTAAAGTTATAGGCTTGGTTTGTTGTTCTATTCTAGTTCTTTGCTTGGCTTGTTATTGCACCGCTTTTTAATTGAATGTAGTGTATAACCAGTTTTATTGCCTATGTAGACATATGTACTTATAGAAACAAATCAAATAAATGAGGGATTAACAACTTTTATTTCTATTTTTTTGAGGAAGAGAAAAAAAATTATCAGTTGCTGCTCTTGTCTGATGTAATGACAATTCAAGGTGGTATTACACTACAGAGAATCTTTCAATCTGGAATTTTACATAAACTTTATGTAGTTTATTACTGAATAGAACTTATGAAGCAATTGACTTCAAATTCTCTATTTCTATCTCCAGCTTAGTTCAGATCCTGTGTTGTAATATCTCAGATATTTTTCTTGCTACATTGCCAAACTTCATTTTATAGGTTACACGTAATAATGAAATGAAGAAAAGTTTCCTAAGAAACAATGTTCTACTTGAGCCTAGCCAGGTGAGAGGCAGAGGAAGAGCTACCTCCTTTTCAAAACTGGGAATTTGCCATGGTAAGAAGACAGCTGTTCATTAGGTGATTTATTCATGTGCTAGTTTTGCCTGTGGTAGAGTTAATTTTCTTCACAGTGGATAGTGTGACGCTCTGTTTTGGTTTTGTGCTGAAAACAGTGTTGATAGTACAGAGGTGTTTTCATCATTGCTGAGTAGTGCTTACACAGAGTCAAGGCCTTTCCTGTTGCTTGTACTGCTCCAACACTGAGGAGACACAATCAGTTTGGAGGTGACACAGCTGTTGGGACAGCTGAACACAACTTCCCAGAAATATATTCCATAGCATACGACATCATACTCAGTATATAAAGTGAAGGGAAGAAGGAGGAAGGGGAGATTTTCAGAGTGATGGCATTTGTCTGCCCAAGTCACAATTACAGATGATGGAGCTCTGCTTTTCTGGAGATGGCTGAACAAACACCTGCCTGCCCATGGGAAGTGGTAAATGAATTCTTTGGTTTGTGGTGCTTGTGTGCATGGTTGCTGCTTTACTTATTAAACACTCTTTATCTCCAGCCATGATTTTTTTAGCTTTTATTTTTTCAATTCTCTCCTCAGTTCTGCTGGTGTGGGAGTGGGAGTGTGACTGAGTGGTATTTAGTTGCTGATTGGGATTAAACCATGACAACTCATTTATTTAGAACAAAAGTTGTATAATGAGCAAACAGCTATTGCTTTACCTGTTTTAGTTTTAGCTTACCTTTCTATGATTGCTGTAATTGTTACAATCATTTTGATATATGGTCTAAAGTGACAGATAGTAATATGCAGTAGTTTCCATTTTTAGCCTGAACTATGTGTAACACTAGACCAAAGATGAAGTGTGTAGCTGTGCAGATGGGCAATGGTAGCAAGGACCCTGACAGTGTGGGCACAGGATGAAAGCAGAGGCCTCAGGCCATCAGGCTTTAGGCATAGTTCCAGCAAACAGTTTCTAATGATCAGAGGAATGCAATTTTGGAAGCCTAGTAAAAATTGGTTTTAAGGAAAACAAAAAGGAAGCTATCCAACATATGTAAACTACACTATACATAGAAAAAAAATGAAAAACATAAAAATAGCACCAAGCAGATCCTAGCATGAATAAAAAGAACACAACAGTGTCATGGTTCTGGTTTTCAGAACAGTTTTCAGATGTTGATGACTCAGCTTAAAGCTATGCCACCTGCTTCTTGGAGGACTGGCTTCATCAACTTTAGGACCTACAGAAATACTGAAAGAGTGAGCATATTCCCGAAGAAACTATTAGATACTAAAACATTTGTGTAAATCAACATTAAATTTTTCATTAAAGCTATTTGTTTTTGCAATAATTACCCAATTTGGTTACTGTCATTGTAAAACAAGTGATATTTTTTAATAGTTTAACTATCCTTTTACTAGCCTAATAACAAATTATTGCCTTAAATATGAAGATAGTTTCCGTGGCCCACAGAACCTGCAGTGTATGGTTCATCTGGTGCCCTGCCCTAGACTTCTGGTAGGAGTTTGGAAGCAACTACTGAAGACTGTTCTTAACTTGAGTATAGAGAGAGACCAATGAGACCTTTTAAATTTGGTGTATCATATGGCCACTATTGCCTGTACGGGATTCTTTTTCAATGCACTTTTAGTAGTTCCATTGATTATATCTGCAAAAAAAGATATAAAAGAACATCCTACAAAAATCTGAAAATGTAGCCAGTTATCTGCTGAGGACCAAAATGGTCTGAAGAAGAGTTTTGGCTTGCATCAATGGATAAAAATTTTCACTGTCACCTCTCTAATTTTTCATTTTTATTTTTAAGGAAGGGCTATTCAAAAACTCTTAGGAATGGGTGAGGTAAAATTCATGCTTTGGAACAGACAAAATGGCTGATTTTCAAAAGGAGATACTCTCACTGAACTTTAGGAACACGACCTAACGAGAAGTCAAAGAGTGGAAGGGGGTAGGAACTTGTTCCTGCTTTAATGGTAGATTCTCATTCTTCCATCTAGTTCTTCTGTGAACAACTACAAGAAATGCAGACCTGGGGCTGGGGCGAAATTCCAGCTCTTGGTTATTTTTCAGTGCAAGCCAATGTTATGCTTTACTTGGAATGCAAACCAGTGAAACAGATTTCTTCTATCTGTTTGCAGTCAACAGCATCAAATGGCAGTTGGAAAAAAAAAATCTGTATCCTGGCTGAATGCACTCATCTTTTTGATGAGTAACACATCTTCATGGTTCTTACCACAGAGATGTGTTACATATTTTTCTTTTTAGAATTTTCCTTCTGTTTTCATCTGGATTCCTACTGCCCAGCTGATTTTCCCAAGGAAGATAATAGGCATTCAATGGGAGATGTCTGTTCTGGAGTCATGTCTTATTTTTGCAGCTGTTAACTGTGTGATGGACACTCACTGTTTCCTAGAGGTGAAATGTGCCATAGATTTTAAGCTGGGGAAATATTAAAACTTTTATAGACTTTATATAGACCTGGCAGGAGACCAGTTTGAGCAAGCTAAAGGTTTTAAGCTCAAGATATTAATATATTATCCTATTTTTCATGGTTTAGGAATGGTATTCCCCAATTCAGTGCCCCTACTGAGTCTCTCCAAAACCACATGCTGATCCCCATTCCCCTCCCCTTTCCTCCTGTAGTGGGATGAAGTTGAGAACTGGAGTCACAAAAGGCAAAGATCTTGGGCTGAGATAAGTAAAAGTTACTTGAAACAGCAACGACATAAAAAACCCCCAGTAACAGCAAAAACTTCATAACAAAAGGTATGAGAAAATAAATGATTCATAGGGAAAAACATCCCTGACAAAAGACACTTCACCATGTTTTCTCAACTGGAAGGAGCCCCTTCTCCTCAGAAGAAAGAGACTCCCTCCCTCCTGTGCCCAGCAACCATGTCAGGTGGTACAGAATAACTCATTAACCCTAGCTTGGCTGGAACCTGGACACTATGCTAAGAAGAACAATTTTATTTTCACCAGAGTAGATATCTGAATAACAGTTTTTACCAAAACAAGACATGGCCATGATTTAAAGATGCTGCCATTTTTTATAATGCTTTAATGCTTTACATCACTGAAGTATGATAGGTTTTGTAGAGCTGATGCAGAAGAAAAGAAGGAAAAGAAAAATGTTAAAGACCCTTTGCATACTTGCCAGACTCAACATCAGAGGATAAAATTGTCCTCCTGAGCTGTAGATTAACTGTTGGAAAGATGGTCTTATTGCTCTTTTCCAGCCTAAATGATTCTGTGAATATGTGGCAGATGGACTTCAGTGGTGGTGACTGGGAGAGGTTGTGGAAGGAACAGCAAAAGGAGTCACTCAAACTCCTAGACGTTTCTTGGTCAGAAATGCATTAAAATATGGAGTCAGTAATCAAGATTTAATTTAACTGTAATCCTCATCAGTACTCTCTACCATTTTTATATATTATTTTGTCTCTGTGTTCTCTATCATGCTAAGAAAACATCTGAAGGACATCCAAAAAAAAGAGGTATTAAATTAATCTCATCTATCAAAAGCACAATAAGCTGTTCTAGGCTTCACTGCTTGGAATTAAAGCTCTTCACCTGATTTCTGCAGCACTTTACGTCCTGTGCACTCTTCCTTCATGGAGGAAAGAAAGAAATAAATTAGTTTTCTTTTACTACCTCTTCAACTTATTAAAAGAAACATGAAGAAACCATGAATCACACTGTGACACAAATGAGGAGGAAATTGTCTGAAAATAATTCACTTGTAGTGAAATAAACTCACATAATATGAAATTAAAACCCTAATGTACTTCATGGTGTTTCTAAAGATTTATATTCTATTCCTAGAAAAGAGAAAATTAAGCTATGGTACCAAAAATTTGCATACAGGAACTGTTCAGAAGAGAAAATTTGCTTTACACTACCCTCCACTTTATAATATCCCTCTCCTTGTACACAGTAAAAATTTTTGTGACACTCTTTGTGAATTTTGCTGTCTGAATGGTGCCTAAATTCCCATCTGGAGTAAAGACTTGGTGGTAGAGAAGTGCCACAACATGGGAAGAGGTTACCAAATCTCAATTATATTTTCTCATTCTTAGAAAATTCTACAGTTGCTTAATCTTTGCAATGTACCAATGGACAGAGAAGTTTCAAGTGTTTGTCATTTGGGAGAATAGCACTGAAGGAATGACAGAAAATTCACAGCATTTAAAATGCTAAATCGTGCCCCAGTACATTTTTGCCATCAGAGTAAGAAAGACAGAGGAAGACATTGCTTAAAAAGAACTAATTTATAATGAAAAGACACTGGAATAAAAGTCTTAAATTTTTTTGCCATTTTTCTAAGGTATTCTATTATTCTGATTACAATGAACAGGTCAACCCCAGTGTAGCCTTATCATAGTTAGAAACTGATATCTAACACTAAAATTTAATGGACTGTTACTGTGCATACAATTGACATGTACAAGTACAAAAATTCTATTTATCCAAAGATAAGAACATGAATTTATTACATCAAGAGGTGCTGCAAGAAAAGCATAGAAAGTAAAAGAGATAAAGTCACTATATTCACTAATAAAACTTTCTTAGTAATTTTAATGCAATATAATTAACCACAATTGTTTCAGTTATTAAACAGAAATTAAAAAAACATGACAAAAATAAGTTTCTTGGCTTTAAAAATACCCTACTTGTTGCTGTAAATAACTGAAATACATATTTTATTAAAATAGTTATTATATTCAACTCTTTAAAACAAACACATTTAACATGTAAAATATTCAGAGAATTGTGTATTCCAAAAATATATTGCCCAATACTAGATTACTAGGCTAATATTTAGGAAGATGTTTCTTTTGCTCAGAGGCTCCATGTATAGCCTTGAAAGCCATTAAAAGCAAGGTACAAAATTGCAACATTATGAGGCTGTGGGAAATAAAAGCCCTTTAATTTATGCCGCTGACAGCTTCTGACTTCTGTACATGTAGAGGTTCCACCTGTCTGTGCCCCGAATATGTTGCAGAAGATGACAAACAAAGATGTGGATCCTGGAAATAAAGAGTCTGTTGGAACCAGGTAACATCCATGGTGTTATTTCCCCCTGACCTGAACATGATCGCATAAGGTCGGGGCAGAGAGTAAGGGAATATATGCAGGGGTGTAAAGCCTTCCTGCTGCAACAATCCAAGCACATATCATACTTTCATCTGGCCTTTTGAATAAACATAGGTAGTGGGGATAATATTCATAGAGGTAACAAGATTTCAGAGGAAAATATTTCAGCAAATAAACTGTAATGTATGTACGTAGCCAGTAAAATTAAATTTTCCTAAATGTAAGGAGAATTCACAAAATGAATGGCATGTAAAATTTAATTCTATTTGATTTCTATTTGATTTCTAAAATTATCTCTCTGGACAGTGCATCTGATACTTATATCCTCACAGACATTTTTAGGTTTCCCTCTTTCACATGTAAATACTCTCCAGACCCATTATGGTGTCCTAAAAATGTAGGAAGTGAAACTATTGGTTTCTTATTATCTTTTTCAATCTCACACAACAGAGCACAGATCCCACCAACATTCATGGAATCAATGTCGTTATAACCAACTTTCTGCAATGCTGCTTGCCTTTGTCATGGTTAAAATTGAGGTAATTGTTTTTCTTCCTTCTCTCTGATGAATTGGACTCAAAGGCAATGATTCTAAAATACATCCAACTTCTACAATATTATGCCACCATGTGTGAAGAGCTTTTTATTACCGAGTCCCTTGTCTCAGATCTGTATTTGTGTACTTGTTTGAAGACTGGTATTAGTTTAAGCATTTTAGAGAGAAAGTCTGTCATGATCTAATTTGTCCCATTAGTCACTTGGTCTTAAATTTTCACAATTTGCACTGTTTCCTCACATTTGTAAAAATTTTGTTGACATTTGAGAATTGAAAATTGCAGTCTTCTTCATCAAACTGAAAATAAAAGTGTGCTATTCATTTGTCTTTTTGGTTTTGGAGATACATGTAGATATACTTACATATTTACAGAGTTGTCTAAAACAGTATAAAAGTGGCAAAAAGGAAAGAAAACTGGGAATGGGTTAAAACTAAGTAAACTTGAACTATCAGACTTCTGCAACTTGTATCAAATTTAAAATGTCATTACACAACACTGTTTAAATTGTACCTTTAATATCTGAAGGTAGAAAACTGTAATATCTTTGAGACAAAGTTTGCAATGGAACAAGTGTTCAATGAAATACAGCAAAATTCCTATATTAACTTTAATAAAGCTCTCAATAGGATCAAAAACTTTTGTAGATTTAAAAACAGATAGTGTGTTTTCAACTGCTGTGGGGTTTTTTAAATTTCTTTTTTTTTAGGCTCTTGAAGGTTTATTTTTAAACATTTGGATTCCCATATACATTCACAGAATATGAAGGTCCTATAAAACCAGCCTGTGACCAAAACACATGCAAATCCTAATTCCCAAGTCCCTAATCAAAATTCCCCAAACTTTACAAACGACAGTGCCTATGAATAACTAGCCAATGGCTAGACATCAGACTCCAAGTTTTGCAAATCCTCCACATTTCTATCATGATTTCCTGTACCTGCACATTCAGATCAGACATGCATTTGTGATTTACTCTGTACTCCTCATTATTCTACAGATTAAAATGATCCAGGCACAACCCCATGTAATTCAGTGACCTCCTTAGTTTTGAATGCAAGCAATATGTTGAACATAACTGAAACCAAAATCTCAAAATTAATCACCTGTTACATCACAACATTCCAACTGTGGTTTTGTGAAACACTAATATTTAATTTCAAGGTTTACTGAGGCGGGTGTGTGCACCATGTGAGCACATGGAATAGAGATGCCTTGGGAATGCATAGTTACTTGGGGAGTTTTGGTAGGAAGAGAACTACTGTGTCAAAAAAAATTCCATAGCTGAACTCATCCTTCTTAGAACTCATCCTTCCAAAAGACTATAAGGTAATACAAAAAGAAAACTCAATTTTCCAGTGAAAAGGTCAGACAAAAAAAGACAAATTAGAGTGAATAAGAGATTCTGATTTTTTTTCAACAAAGAATGCCTGTTGTTTAAGAAAGGATGGAAAAGGGGATACCAGGGCAATGAAAATGTTATCATGGAGCTAGAAATTGCTTCATCCAGAAGTGCATAAGAGGGCCCATGGGTTCCTGATGGAGAACCTGGTATTCGCTGTTCTATAGTGTGATTAGAGCTGGGGTCACAGAGAAGAGTAACAATAATGTTGGATGATTGTCTTTGTGTCTGAACAAAGCTAACACTAGTGATGATCAGAGCTCATCCAAATATGAAAAAAAATTAAAAACAATATACTTCAGTACTTCACTGTAAAAGTAGGGAAAGTGATGTCAACAGAAGGAAAACTCATTTCTTCTACTTTTTTGCTATTTCTACTTTCATTATAATTTTCTTAAAATGATAGAAGAAAAGGAAAAAGGAAAGCTTTTAAAGGGTAAAGGTGATTAGAAAAGAAAGAGGAGTATTTCTAAGGAGAATCACATCTCCCAAAGTCAGAAGAACATGCTAAAATAGAAATATATTTCCTAGTAAACCAATGGATGGAGTAGCAACAACTTTAAAATTTTCATATTTTCCTCCTTTCTTAAAACAATCATACTTAATCTGAAACTCTCCTTAGATTTATAATACTTTCTATATATTCTTGCCTCCCTTCATGTTTATCTTGAGCTGACCTGACCTCCACTTTTTGGTGAGGACATTGTCCATTAATATTGCTGAGTCTCCCCTGTTGCCCACTCGTGACACTGAACATTCTAGAGGATATATCTGGTATCTTTCTCTCAGTCACATGAAGTTCAGGCATTCAGATTAGGTACTACAATTTAGTCACACATCTCCACAGCTGTTCAGGGCAGCTGAGTGGAAACAATTCTGTCTGCCATAGGCTGTGCTAGCTCTTCCAAGAGAGAGCAGTCACATCAGCATGAAGCTGGGAGGATGAAGGAAATACAGAATAAAAACTATCAGCAAAATTCAGGGCTCAACAGCAGTAGAAATACAAGTCAAGCAACAAGGCATTTTTCAGTTCTTTATGCAAAAAAAACTTGTGATTTATTTAATTGATATAGCAGATTGTTGAATCTCTTTAAGAAATTCAGTAAAATATATACTAAAGATGGAAGTTTTAGTCAACTCTGGGCTGTCTCTGTCTCCAGTAATCTGCTTTATATTGTTCTGATGTCTTTGAATGCTTTAGAAAGAGAATCTGGAAATTTGTCTATTTCATTTAGCAATCATTCTATACTTTTGAGCACTTACAAATAAGTGTTTATTATGGAAGTTATGCTAAGGCACATGGAAAATACTGAGGTCATTGATGTCAGCCAACATGGCTTCATTAAGGGCAAATTTTGTCTGACAAATTTGGTGACCTTCTGTATTGGGATTACAGTGTTGGTCAATGGCTCAATATCCAAGTGGAGATCAGTGACTAGCGATAGCCCTCAGGGGTCAGTACTGGGATTGGTGCCATTTAACTTATTTGTTAGCAGCTTGGACAGTGGGATTAGTGCACCCTCAGACAAGTTTGCTGATAGCATCAGGCTGTATGGTGCTGTTAACATGGTGGAAGGAGGGGATGCCATCCAGAGGGACTTCGACAGGATTGAGAAGTTGGCCTGTGATAACTTAATGAAGTTCAACAAGGCCAAGTATACAATCCTGAGTGTGAGTCCAAACCAGAAATAAAAACTGGCTGAAGTATGGGTTTAGATCAGCACTGAGGAGAAAGACATAGGGGTGTTGGTTGACGAGAAGCTCAAAACAACTTGTCAAGTTACTTGCAGCCTGGAAACACAACTGTATTCCAGGCTGCATCAAAAGAAGCATGACTAGCAGGTCGAGAGAGGCATTTTCTAACCCTCTACTCCATTCATGAGATCATACCCGGACCACCGTGTTCATCTCTGTGACCACCAGCATAAGAAGGATGTGAACATGTTGTACTGAGTCCACAGGACTGTACTGAGGCCACAAAGATGATCAGAGGGTTGGAGCACCTCTCCTGTGAAGACAGGCTGAGAGAGTTGGGGCTATTCAGCCTGGAGGAAAAAAGGTTCCAGGGACACCTTAGAACACTTTCCAGTACCTGAAGAGAGCCTACAAGGGGAACTGGAGAGGGACATTTTGCCAAGGCGTGTAGTGATAGGACAAGGGTTAATGATTAGATTAGAAATCAGGAAGAAATTGTTCACTATGAAAGTAGTGAGACACTGGAAGGGGTTGCCCAGAGAAGTCATGGATGGCCCAGAAATGTTTAATGCCAGGTTGGATGGAGCTTTGAGCAACCTGGTCTACAGCAATGTGTCCCTGTCCATGGCAGGAGGGTTAGAACCAGATGATCTTTAATGTCCCTTCCAAGATAAACCATTCAATGATTCTATGACCATCCCATTATAAAACAAAATGTCTGTATATGTTCACTCTTACAGATGTTTCATTACTACAAGTATGTGTCTGCAAGTGTCAGAAGGTGATGTATAGGAAAAAAATTATTTTATTAAACTTTTGCTGTCAATACTCACTCATCTAGTTTGGAGAATATGCCTGTAGGAAAAAAGAAAAGAGAGAAATTACCAAAATCTGCTTTACAAGTGATGCAAATGACATTGAAAAAATCCCTGTGATTCAAATCCTTTTCAAAAGCACCTTGTTGTATTTTACAAGTCTGGGAACTGGGGCAATAGGATGTGTGTGGTTGGTTTCCATGTCTTGCGAGTGGCAAAAATGCATATTTTGACAGAAGCACTAATTAATGCTCAGAAAAATTTCAAAGTAAATAACTAGATGGACAGAAAATCTCTCTTGCTTTCACTTTTGAAATGAATTGCATTCTGGGAAAAAAAAATAAAGTGGGTAGTATTTCAGTGTTCAAGGATTTATACAGGTATTTCCATGAACTGAAAGGTATGAAATAATTTTCTAGTCTCACTTTGTCTTAAAATGAATTATATAGTAATAGTAGATATTTTCCTGATGTCTTTTTCATATTCAATTTTCAGAAAATGTGAATTGAAAATTTGCCTATTATACCTACTGCTTGTCAAAGAAACTGAGGATGTGAGAAATATGGAGCTGACAGATTTTGTGGGAGGAAAAAGGCATTAGGTTCTTAAGTATCTCAAAAGTCTGCAGTTCTAGACAAAAAAGGGGAACACTTCTTTAGTAAAAACTTATCTTGTAATTTTTTTATTGTTAAAGTTAACTGTGACCCTCATTCAATAAAAACATATCTGGAAAGATACTGTTCTTAATATATTCCTAATAATTGTGTGTGTGTGCATCCTTTCATTTCCTTTAGGACTCCTCTGTTTTGCCAAAAAACTTTTTCCCTGCAAGTCCCTGTAAACCAACTCAACCAGGAGAATAGAAGATCCAACATGATCATGAGAGTTGTACGTCTTCTGTCTCTCATCTATAAACTCCTACTTACAAGATCTAGTCCTTTGCACAAGAAGGTTTCATTTTCCACACTTTGAAATTGCAGATCTCATTTTTCATCATGCATATTTATGATTTAAATTCCTCAAAGCCCATTGTTTTCTTGTTAAACTCTGCTAACAGGAAAGGAGCTTGTTCAATGTGAAAGGAAGGAGAGAAGAGAAGACTGTAGTATGTAGATTTTCGGGACTGGTTGGGTTAAGAGAGCTGTGAATTTAACTGGAACAGAAAAACAATGATAACTGCTGTGCTAGAACTGAGGTTTTCTGAATGTGACATTATTACGACTTGCCAGGAGCGGAAGAGAACACAGGTGTCATAGGGACTGTCCCAGAAGATGTATCAGCTATGACAAGCTACCTTAAAGAAAAAAGTCTGCTGCTTTAATATGAATCGAACTCAGAAAAATAAAAGCATTTAGGACACTTAACTCATAAACATTTAAACTATCATTTTCCTTGTCTATTTAAATACATAACTCTAAATGAGAAAGAAACTAATTTATGATACAGTTCATACATTATCTGTGTGTTTTTGTCTCCATCAATAGGCATGTTTAATGGCAAGTTTGGGGGAGTGTGTTCCTAACAAAACTTTAAATTGCAAGCTGTACATTGTAAGTACACTAAGTTTATGTCAAGAAGTCTCTGTGGCTTCTATAAAAAAATAAAAAATATAAAAATTCCATATTTGCCAGTTCCAATGTGTAATTTTTTCAAAATCCCAGAAGAATGTTTTCTCATGTCTCCCTAGTCTATAACACAGTTAATTAGTTCTCAGGCACATAACTGTCTCTATGCCAGATACATCTGGCTCTTTAAAATACTTCCAGGGACTATTTTAAACTAGAATTAGATTTAAACTATTGCTTGAGAAATATCCCTTTCATGTTTTATCCAGAAGGTCTGAAAAGAAAATATTCAGTCTTACACTTGTGACGTAGTTAAAGGTAGGATGTCTTCTAGTTTTTAATGTTTGAAAAGAGCATCGTGCAGTGCGGATTTGAAATAATTGGTCTGAAAGCATGCCTTTATGACATGAAAAAAAAATCTGGGTCGAATTTTGAGACCAATATTTCACAGTCATCCAGGATATAAGAAAATATTAGTCCTTCTTACCGTTTTTGGCAGATCTCCCAATATTTTTTAAGTAGGATTCTGAGTTACAAAACATTAGTCTAGGTTATGCAATTTATTCAGAAGTTCTTCCCGACCTGAAGTTGAATATGTTTAGCTTGAAGAAGTGACACTCAGAGACAGAGAAAAAAAGGGATATTATTTGATACCTGCAACAAAAAAATGTTGTGAAGAAGCCATGTATTTTAGAAATATTGGAATGAATTGCAACCTGTATGAATCAAACATTATAAACACTTTAATAAATACCCATACTGAATGAATTGCAACCTGTATGAATCAAACATTATAAACACTTTAATAAATACCCATACTGCGTTGCATGCAGTTACATTTTGCGTTTGCTACACAAAACCGCTGAAATACAAAATAACAATTTAAAAATTGCACTCATACTCCCAACATTACAAGATTTAATACCATTCAAAAATAGCTTCAAATTTAGGAAGTTCTTTTGACTATTTTTGACATTTTTGAACTTAAGGGTATTATCAGAAATGTGCAGAAAACTGCCTGATCAAAATACTCAAAATTATTTTCTATCAATCACCTTTCTCCAGGAGCTGATGTTAAAAGAATTATATCATGTAGCACAAAAAATTGTGATTATTTTTAGTGCTGTTCCTGAACTTTTTTGGGGTTTTTTTACTTTAGAAAATGTAAGGCAATGGAAATTCAGATTAACTATCACTTAATAGTATTTGATTCATAACTGCTAATTTTCAACATGTAGTATGCAATTATGACAAATTTTCACTGTATTGAAAATGTGTGTACTAAATATAAATGACAATCTTTATTAATTTCTAAGTATCCTTTTAAACTAAGACTCATTTGATCAATGCCTGATGCTAGTCCATCTTTAAGCAATAGCAAAATTTCTATTTACAGTAGAGCCATAGTCACCATTTCTGCAGTGACAGGCAAAATCAATTATAGTCAATCTTCTAAAATTTCAGGTTAAAACTCACATTTTTTTTCCTCTTATATTCAATGCATATGCATGTTCCCACAGAGATGTAGAAGTGTTCTCAACCATAGTTTTCATGTGCAGCACAGGAATTATTTTTTAACAGGTAATTAATATGTCCTGCACTGGAATATGTCCTGCACTGGAAAGAGATGAGTAGACTTTTGTGCCTGATGGCAGGGATCTACCTTGGTAGTTGGTTTTAAGAAAAGTTGTTTCTTTATGGCACTACAAGTTCATAATAACACAGAGGGAAACCAAAGTTCTTGGGAGAAGAATTATTTTAATACTTAATAGGAATTAGATCAAAGAATTGGCAGCTTTTCTTTATGTGTCATATTTGATGAATTTTGATGGCATGATGCTCCAAATGTAGCAGAATCCTTATCTAGCTGACAAATACATAAACTATAATTTTTGGTATCAAAAGTATATCTTAAATTTTATCCCATGTCTGAATTTCTAATGAATTGTACTTTGAAGAAAGGCAATCTCCTTTGACTGAACTGTATAAATATACACCTATTTAGTATAAAAGTTTAGTATAAAAATCAGTGGAAGTTGAATAAGTCTTTTTAACCCCAGGATACCTGCAAACAGCAGAATAATTGCAAACAAATCCAATCCCAAACAGGTCCAATCTCAGTTACTGTTTTTCAACATAAGAAAATGTCACTGCTACTAGGTATGTTATATTGTGGTACTTAGGAAGCTCTAATTAAAATAGATCCCAGGCCATTTTCTTAGTTCTGTGGTTAAGATAAACTAAGAAAATGCGGTTTCTTATTACTTGATATGCTCTTTAAGATTCATGACAATTTCTATGGGAGTTTCCAGTCTGAGGTAGCTATTAAAGTCACCAAGCTCCCTCTATAAAGGAGGGAACTTGTTCATTTTACAGCTTCATCCCTTTCAAGTAAGGAAACACACACAAAACAATACTGGGCTACAAAATACAAGATGATGCTGAAGAGGGTTCTCCCTCTCTTCTCAGTCTTTGAGCAGATGGGGGAGCATTAGCATCTTTTCTCCTGAGTTGATGAACCTCAGCCTGCGTATGGATTATTTTCCAGTGAAACTGAATAATATATGCCATGTGGACCTGAATTATTAGAGTCACTCTAAATAACTTTCTAGCCAGTAGCATATTACAATGACTTCTGAGACCCAGAACAGACCTTCCCCAGAAACCTGTGCCACCCTAAAAGGTTTTGCAGCCAACTCCAAAGGGCTTCCTGTACAGTCTTCAGACCTGTCTTTTAGATGATCTTAACTCCCCAACCAGAACATTTCTTATTCTCTACCTTTGTCACAGTCTCAAAAATGCTGCCTGCTTTCTGGCTTCTGACCTACATGTGCAGTTTTTAATTGCATAGTCTTCCAGAGCACAGAATAAGGCACGGCTATCCAGGAACACAGTCTGCATAAAGCTTCTCTTCTTCCAGTACTGCTGTTGCTTTTGGGCAGTAGGGGAAGGATAGAATGACAGGAATGAAGAACTATGGAACAGCTGAGTAGACTTCTTCCTCATGAAGCCAGCAAAACAAAAGCAAAATTAGTCCATTTTTCTACCTGTACAAAGGTGATTATGGTTCTCCGTAGTGTGGAAGATACTTTGTGATGTACTATTTATGTGCTAAATATCCTTTCTAAAATGTGTTGGAAGGATTAAGGATACATCTCTGCAAGTTAGGATATTATGAGACTATTTTATACTAGGGTTAAGGAGTATAAAATGCAAAACTTATTCAAAGAAATAAATAAAAGTATTTTTATTTTTTTACTCATTCTAGATAAATACACTGCATATGTGATTCCATTTACATTTTATATGAACTGCCTTTTGCAGACAGGAACAGTTGCATCATAATTATCCTGTAGCATAATGGTGTTTTAGTTTGTAACATTAAAAGAAATTCAAAATGGTTCTGTTTATAAAATATTATTTTCATTAATGTAACAGTGCCCTCTATGTTCCAGAGCTTGTACTGAGGGTAATATTCTTTGTATATTTTTTTTTTCTTTTTGAGAAAGGGTAAATTGACCATGCTAACTTTTTTAATGGTTCTACCAAAACAAACAAACAAACAAACAAACAAATAAACGAATGTTATAAGCAAGGATTGAAATGGAAATTTGAATTTCAAGCTGTTAATCTCATTGCAAACAGCTAGTTAGATATCATCTTGTAACATTAAAAAGACCAAAAAGCAGAGATTTGGTTTCTTAATGGGAAAATGGCTGCAAAATATTTTTCAAACCCTACACTTAACATTTAAAATGTCTAAGAAGTGGTAGCGTATTTGCTTTCAATAGAAAGTCATAAACAAGCACTTATGAATTTACTGCATACATGAAATCCTTCAAGAGGCCTCATGGTAAAAAAGAAGCATAGATGAATGATGAGACACTGATATGTGCCCTTATGTTCACTGAATCTCTATTATACAGATCTGACCAGATAATCTTAATATATTTGTATGGGATAAAATTGGAATGTTTTCTTCATATTGAGTAAAAAAATTCTCACAAGTAAATTTTCCCACTAAAGAACTGTGTCTGATTTTTCCCTAATGTTAAGAAGAACATCTCTTGAGAACACACCTTCTTTACTGAAAGTTTTCCTAAAGCAGAATAGAAGGAAAAAACATAAAATGAAAAGCTCTTTCATAAGAGCTATTACACTTACATCGTCTGCAGTGGGATCAAGTAGTAAGTACAAATCATAAGCAGCTATTCTAGGACCAGGAAACCAGAATTCATTATTCAGTCAAGAGGGAAGAATAATTGTAATGACGGCACTAAACACACAGAGAGGATAGCCTGAGCCCAGGTGGAAAGCATTCTGAAAATAAAGATTAATTGAAACTTCTTCACCTTACTTTGAAACCCTTCAGTTTTACAGTCTCTCTCCATTAGTTTTCAGTCTCTAAACACTTTCACAGGAAAGAATGGGAGAACAACAGGGTACTAAACCCAATTTATTTTTCCACAACTGCTGCTACAATTTGGTGTACATAATATTTCTGAACTTCTAAGATAATATCTCTTGCTTAGAGGTGAGCTGAAATGAGCCCACAGTAAACTAGCTGCTTTAAATATTCAGGGCAACATATTCCTCAAGCTTATGAAGACAAAGAGGAGAGGGGTAGAAAGGTTAATATATTTTACTTCAGGTGAATTGTTGCTATGAAGAAAAGCACTTTGCTGAAAATCAAAGCTTTTTGAACTAATAGATGTCTTACTGTATTCCAGAAGAGAGGTTCCTGAAATAATTTTCGGTGAAAAATGTTTAAGAGCCAAAGCAAAAAGCAGCTACTAGATACATTGTAATAGAAACTCGTCGAAATTGCCTCTCTTTCTCTTTTGGAAATGGCAATAGTCAGTGACTTCTATGAATTCTTAGAAATTGCACAGTCTCATTACTGAGGGTGGGACCTTCTAACTGTCCAAAGAAAATTCATTGGTTTTTTAAAATTTTTTGTACTTTATATGCAGTTATAGCGAAAGTTAAACAAAACCCCCCAAATAATAGAACTAGATTAGAAAATATATTGAACAAATATGACAAGGACAGCTTCTATAAAAAAAAACAGACTGCAGCCTCCAAATTAGCCACTACAAACAAATACAATGGAGGTCTCAAAAATCGTGAATGATGATGATGGCAACTAGAATATTCCTAAAAGCTGTGTTAAATTATTACTTCTACATTTTGATATAAGTACATATTTTCAATTTTCTGTTCAGTCTCTTTTTTCCTTAGTGTTTCTTTCACTTGCAGAATTGAAGGGTGATGCATTTTTTACAGGTTGTATTGGTAGGAGATATTTTTTATGCTAAGCACTACCACTTGAAAAAATCCAGTCAATCCAAAAGAACTTGAAGATGTGGTCAGACTCTTCAATGTATCCTTGTTTCTGAGAGACAAAGGAGCTCTCTGGTAATAAATCATTGTACATTTTCTTCCTCCATACGAAACAGTAATTGCAAGATGATAAAAATTGTAAGGTGGTTTAAAAAATCACTGGCAATAATATATTGAAACAGATTAAGGAAATATTACGTCAGAATGCAGAGACCATTCCAGATTTTCAAGATGTTGGAAAAATTTTTAGACAGAATATTTTATTAGCAGTTGTTTTCACTCCACAAGGGGAAAAGCAGGAAAGCCTGAATATCAATTGTATTCTATGTTGTTAGTGTCAACCCTGTTTGGCTGAAAACAAGTTATTATGGATTTTTAATGATAGATTACCTTCTAGTACAGAAGGACTGTACACAAGCATGATTTCTGATATCTCCTTAATGAAGAGACCAGTCACTGCTGAAAGCAAGCTAAAACAATCTGAAGGTGAAAACGGTTTTAAGATTTCCAGGCCATTAATTTTCACTGTTTCATAAATATATTTAGTAGACACAGTATGGTATCATAAAGTATAATATGCTGAATGGATTGAGAACTGGTTAACTGACTTAAAAATAAGTTGTCAGTGGTTAGCCATTTTTATATAGGAGAATGGAGTTCCACAGGGAACAGGACATTGTCCAATAACACATTATAAGGAACTAATTAAGTAATCACCAGCAATAAAACATGTGGAAGGCAAAAAATTTATCCCAATGATAAATAATAATGAGAATGTAGATGCCATTAAATAATCTGGATTGTCTGATAAACCATTTATATCCAAATGAACTATTTCTAATGCAGCCAGATAGAAAGTTATTATTTTAATATTGGAGTTTGCGGAATAAGATTTTTTTCTCCAAAATGAAGAGATTCAAAAGATCTAAGAGTCTTAGAGGCAAGATAACCAGCATTCAGAACAATGCTGGAGCAACAAGAAGAAATTTTTTTCTTGGAGTAGGAAGAGAAAGTTTAATTAGAGCACATAGGTGATTTTAACATTGCAGGGAGTGTTATCAGGTTATTCTCTGTAATTATGGTCTTTAGATATTTTAGAAGAAGGATAAAAGTTAGGAAAAGTTCATAAAAAAAATATATTAGCAAAAATGATGAAAGCACTGAAGAAAGAACCTTAAATTGAAATACAGAACATATAAAAAAGAAGATTGTAAGGTGATTTGATTGCAGTGTGTAAGTATCTTCACAGAAAAAAAAATACATTAAGCTCTACAGAAGTCTTTTATCTTGTTCAAGAGATGGTAACAAGAACCAGTAGTTGGAAATTGAAACTAGATATTCACACTGGAAATAAGTTATGTATTTTCATCAATTACAGAATAAAATCTATCAATGCTAGTGACAGGTTTTCTCATCTCTTGATATCTTGAAATCAAGACTGGGAGGTTTTCTAAAAGTCTGTTACATCCTCTTATGGTATTAAGGAAGAAAGTTTTTCTGCTTAATTTAAACCATAGTGTAATTTAAGGACAAGAAACATTCAAGGATTCAAACAAAATGATCCCTTGTAGAAATTCCATATGATTTACAGTTTTATAAAACTGCATCTTATATTCAAATTGATAAATCCCATTTGTTGTTACAGCAATATAGAGTGGAGGTGCCATATTACAAACTTTCTTTCCAGATGATCACTTTGTGGTATGCAGCTTCAGCAATGTCCTTAGGAAGTTATAGGAATCTAGGGAGACATGCTACACTCCCTCAAAGAAAATGAAAGCACTTTCTTCCTCTTCCTTTCCTGATGGCTGGATTTTAAATAATGCCTTCCTCTTTCATTTACTCATCATCCCCTCAAGCTCTGCATCATAACCCTCCTGTCTGATCTTTGATTTCCAGTTGCTTCTGATCTTAAAATTCCTTTATCCTGGCCTTCTTCCACTGGCAACATTGACAAGTACTTTTAGTCTCAAATGTTTCCTGGATCAATATTTCTTTTCCTTGCAAAAATTAAACTGTTGACACATTGTGGTCTGTGCAGATCTCAAAGATTTAAATTTATTTCTACTTTATTTAAGAAGGAAGTGGCAAAAAACCTCTAAAATAATTAAAATAGAATCAACTTCTTCAACGTCTATCATGAAGTTGGAAAATACCTGAATTTTATTCTATAAATACTATATTTGATTCTAACTGCCTCTCATGTTGCTGACCACCTGCTTTTATATCATTTATGCTAAAGGCACATGAAAGCACTGTTAGATGGAAAAGTAAAATAGTAATTCAGTCAGAAGTATCCCCAAAGACAACATTGCCAGATGTATAGCTGTGTAGGATATCTCAGGAGATTTAATAACTCATCAATAAAAAATATTTTTTTCCTGGAAAATGTTTCATCAAGGCCATTTATTCAAGGATGTTTGTTACTTTTGATACTGGTGGCTCGAGACTTTTTTCACACTTCCATCTCCCTCAAGAAAGCTCTATAAAATCCTCTGTTCAGCCAAACCTAAGAAATCCCTTTTTTTCTGTCATAGGGATACTATCAATGGGAGCCTGTGCAGCCTTCTGTTTTATGATCCAATCTTGGAGACAAGCTGGTTAGTCAAGACTGAAAAGAGTGATCTGTTTGAAGAACGGCCTGTGGGTTCTCTGAGGTAAGGAGGCCATCTAGGATGAATCAGAAGAAGCTGACAGGAACATGCTTTGGACAACTGAATGGAAAAATTTATAACGTCTTGATTTGATGAAGCTGTTTTAAAGCCATTTTGATAAGATATTTTCTGACAGAGACTCCAGGCTAGATTTGATGACATAGTAATATTTGTTATCCTGGGATCTATAACCCAGGGTTTAGATTGGGGTTGAGCAGGCTATAAACCCAGTCCTAGAAGGTGATAGAATGATAACGAATGTCTGTATGAGGGAAGATAAGATCTTGAGCAAGAACTGTAATTCAATCAGTCTGTAATGTGTAATATTGCGTCTATTCCTCTTTCATAACAAAATTTTAAGCTAACTTTCCTAAAAATGTCCTAGAATCTTTATTTTTGTTTTTATTTTATGTTTCTCATTTTCACTTCTTACTTAGCTACACTTGAGCTCAGAAACAGGTCATGGAACACTTTCTTTTCTTAGCAACACTCTACATGACTGAAGGTTATTTTCTTATCCTTGGCTGGTCTTTTCCAAATAAGTAACTCCATCGTCTCAATCTTTCTTTGGTATCTTTTTCAAATCTCAGTGCTCATATTAACTTATCTAGTTGATCAAACCTCTTCTTGAGGTATCATGCCCAAATGTGTTTCATGAATTATGATGCAGAACAGGACAAAGATACTTTCTTTTTTCAAGATGACATTTCTATTTATTTCAATAGAACTTACATTTGTCTTTTTTTGCAACCTATCATTACTTATGTTCATCAGGTTCATGGTAATTCTTGTTCTATAGAAATAAGAAAAAAAGTTAAAAAAAAATAAGAGGACTTGTTGGATGTCACTCAGTGGAGAAAGGTCTGTAGTCCTATTCCAGTGTTATAGACAGATATTCGTGCTGTTTTGTCATATGCTTGATTCCATTTCGGTTTCAGAATATGTTTGTGTAGTGGGTTGGTTCGCATTTGTCCCTTCTGTGAGATAAGAATTAAGGAAGAATACAAAGCAGGCACCACACTTTAATGGAGGCAATGAAGTTCATTACTAAAACTAAAGTTAAAAAGAAATAAGAAGGTGTTTAGAGAAAAAAAAACCACCAAAACACTCCCTTTCTCCTTTCAGCACCTCCCCCTATTTCTCCAACACAGAGACACAAACTGAGACTCATTTCAGTTAGTTGACCACTTTAAAACAACCTTTCATCAGTCCATGTAAAGAGAGGNATTTATCCATTGCAGCACAAACAGCTGGAAAGCTCTTTCCCCCCCAAGCTTATTATGAAATTACAAGGGAAACTCTAGTATCTGAGTCCATTCATCAGAGCTTACAAAAGAATTTCAGCTTCTAAGCATCTCCTCCATCTCTTCCCTCTAGGCCTCAGCCTTTTTCCATCAGTGACTTAGGTGTCACTAGTCATAATGTTTCTTTATGTGTTTTTGCCTTTCCTGGGAAAGGATTGGTCATTGTAGGTTTCATCTCTCTGAGGGAACCTTACAGCACTGAAGAGGTTAATCTTTCTTGTGCCAGTGGCAGCAGATGGATAGAGTCTCTGAATGATTCCAGCCTTCATCAGGGGAGCAGGAGCGGCCAAAAATCTTGCCAGGCCTCCGTGCGGCGTGCGGCAGAGTTGTGGCCCTGCTGTTACCTGTGCCAAGGCCGGAAGAGCAAGAGAGCTATTCCCGCCTGTTTGTCTTTTAAAAAATGGCATTCACAAGGCGTTAACTATTTTTGAGTGGTTCCATAAAGCTGTCAATATTCAAATCAATCGACTGATTGGCTCTATTAAGTTTTGGAGGAAGTGACCACAGCCTTTAGCAGCAGCATCACTTCCTTAGCTCCATGTCTCTCCAAAGACACCTCAAAAACAGGAGGAGGAGGAGGGGTGGCCCCCTTGCTTATCAGCAGCAGCAAAATACAGAGCAGCAGTAACCTTGGGATAGACTGCTGGAATTCTCAAACTAAAATTTCAAGCTGGGGTTAACCCATGACAGTTTGCCACACTGACATGTGAATTTACCGTCTGTTGCTCCCCAGCAGATCTGGCTGCTGCAGACACACTGCTCAGCAGACACTGTGTCCTGCCCTCTACCACAACACTGTGCATTGCTGTGGCTCAGTCATAGGGAGCTCGTAATAAATCATTCAAATATTTCTCCAAATATCAGATTACAAAGACTAAATACTAAGGTTTCGTCGAGCAAAATGACCCCCCTGAGATGTACACAAAGAAATAGTTTAAATCTGGAGGCAGCATAAACTGTTTCAGTGTGGCCACAGCTATACACAAAAACATTTAGCAGCCTATATGTCATTCCTATAGGTCTAACGCTGCAGGCTGGTGTGCTTTTTGCTGTGGTCTGGATTGTGACCTCTACTGTTTTGTAACTTGCTTTAACAACATTTATATAGGGAAATAGTAAAAAAATTATGTTTAGGCTATTGGAAAAATATATTTTACATTTGTGAAATCTCATCTACTATAATTGTA
This sequence comes from Platysteira castanea, assembly GCA_013397175.1. Classification (NCBI taxonomy): domain Eukaryota; kingdom Metazoa; phylum Chordata; class Aves; order Passeriformes; genus Platysteira; species Platysteira castanea. The sequence continues at coordinate 449,997 of VYXC01005331.1, read as the reverse complement.
TGATTTTCTGTCAATCCTTTTCGTCAGAGCAGCTCTCTGACATTCTAGCCTTACAGTGGGAAACAAAAGAGCTGAAACACCTGAATGTTTGCTAAACTCTTGCAATACCTCACACATTTAAATATCACTTGTTAAATTATAGTGGATGATTTTTTCCTGTTGCAGGTGTTTCAATAAATAGGTTCAGAGAAGAAAGAAAGAAAGAAGCTACAAAAAAAAAAAATCAATTTATTTCTTTTGCTCTATCCACTGGAACTATATGTGAAGGAATTTTTTTTTCTTTTTTTCTTTACACTAATTAATTATTTGAATGTATATTTGGGTAACAATTAATTAATTTTCATGGAAGCTTAAATAAAAAAGATTCAGATATTTCTAAGATAGAGTTCTAAGAAACAATTACAGTCCAAATCAGTGTTACATTAGAAAACATTTTAGCACAGTGATCAGGCTGCAATTCTGAATTTTAAGGATGTCAGTTGTCTAAAATTAAACATCAAAGAGCATTTTGGATGTCCCAGGTTATCCATCATATTTATATGTGTCTATAACACTACAGGAAAGCAACTGTGGGGAAGCCAAAAAATGAATGAAACCAAAATGGATGTGCAGGAATCAAATATGAGAAAAAAAATCTTGTGAAGTCCTGACCTAGTTCAGCTTTAGCCTAGTAGGGTATCCTTTTTACTGCTCCTTAGGCATAGGTAGTGTCCCAGGAGTGGAATCATGAAGACCTCTAGCAAGAAAGATTTTCTTTCAGAATAGTCAGGTAAAGGAATATACATGCAGAATAAATATCTCCAACTTCAAATTTAGCATGGAAGGAATGGGAAACTTTTTTTCCCATGGCCTAAATCATTGTCCTCATGATCCTCCAGCACCCTGCAGTTTCTCTCTTTATTTTACCCACTAAAATTTAAATTTCAAAAGGATCCGATTTAAACCTAATGTCAAACAGGAATAGTTTTTGAATTCTCAGAAACTGCTCTGTAATGAAAAAATATTTACCAATTTACTCAAAAATAAAAAAGCTTTTGCTACATGGCAAGTAAAAACATCAAAAATCCCAAATATTTAGAGGTACTTTCAATACGCTTTTTAAAAGCATTAAGTACATTAAATCAACTTCAGGTTTCTTTTAAAGGCTCTTGTAGTTTCAAGGCTATCATTAGGCAATACTGTGATAATATGTGAGGAAGAAATTGAAGCATAATGATTAACCCCAGTGGTGATGGTATGACAGCATCTTGAAGCCCTGCTGCACTTAAAGTTTCTGCAAAAGCATAGTCCTTGGGCTGAAGATCTCATCATCTAAATAGATCATGCAGCAGTGGAAACGCAGCTGTACAGATGAACAGAGGTCTGTGCTGTTGAAAAAAATCAGCACATATTGTTCAGTGTTTAATTCTGTATTTGCACACTGAACCAACAGTTTCTGAGGTGACATCATGGGCACAGGTTCAATCTTGGTATGTTTTTCTTCTGCTGTTCTTTCTCACCCCTGTGGGAAGCATATCCCTTTGCCTAAATGCTTCCTCTGAGTGACTAGCATCACATTTCATGTGCCCTCAATACCTTCCAGCAGTATCCAGCATGATGAAACCTACTTCAGCACTGACCTTATTTCAATCAGGCTGTATATATGCTAACTTACATTATTTTTATATCTGTTTTCATGTTACTGCTTACTATCATGTTTCTAACATCATATTTTTAATCTCTTTTTTAGCTGTGTTTGATATTCCTTTCCACATAATATCAGACTGATTATCAGTGAATCTCATGAATATGCTCTTTGTTCTTTTAGATCATTAAAGACTGGAAATAAGAATAGACATGACATGGACTACATTTATTGCAGTAAAAGCCTTTCAGCATATTCACATTTTGCCATTGCTCATTAACCTCTGTTTATATTTCTTCAGCCTGCATGCAATTCAAGTGAAAATACCTAAGCACTCTTATCTGAGTAAATAATGTTATGTATTTTGCAACAGTTACTCACTACCAGACATGTCTGCCGAGATAGTATTCTTTATACAGAAGATAATTGTAGTCAAATAATTTTTAGTAAAACTAGGAACACTATTTCATGCCAATGCTTATGTATTTTATCCATGCAAGATATAACAGCATAAAAATATAATCATACTAAGTACGTATTCTAATCTTAAATACTGCTCTGTAAATCTACCTGGCTACATAAAATATAATAGAATGACAACATACTTATTGACACAGCTGTATCAGCTGTATTACAGCCACAAAAGGAAAAATTTTTGGCTTCCTTGTTTCTAATCTCCCGGTGCATTTTCCAACTTCAGGTGGTCATTTGCAGTGTTTGTGCATTTATTTGCAGGATAGTATTCTAAAGACACAAATCAATACATATATACAACAAGCATGTAGAGATGCATACAAAGATGTAGAGACATATTTTAGGTATATATAGATATTTATGCATATATGACTACAAATTTAGATGTAATGAATCTGCTTTTACACAGGTATTCGTGTTAAGTTCAAGATGCAAAACATATTTGAACATTTATGTAAAATATTCTGCTATTTTACATCTGCAGTGAGGCTGTGAGTTAAGCTGCTATTTTCACAAGTGTTATTCTGATTTCCAGGTGAAAATTCCCATAATTTCCAGTACAACTGCACAAAATCCCACTTGTTACCTTTCTTGCATTCATGACACAAAAATATGAGTACAGATACTAGTTGCACCACATTTCCTGAGCTCTTAGTACTGTTGCATTTCAGAACAATTCCATTATACATTCAGGAAGCTGATGTAGTGAAATTGCCAACTGAAAAGCCATCCTTACTTTATTTATGAGAATAATTTCAATATGCAGATGACACCAAGATGGGTGGGATTGTTGATCTGCTGGAGGACAGAAAGGTTCTGCAAAGGGATCTGGACAGGCTGGATTGATTGGATGAATTGTGTGAACTTCACCTAGGCCAAATATCAGGTCCTGCACTTGGGTCACTACAACCTCGTGTAGTGCTACAGGCTTAGGGAAAAGTGGTGGGAAAGCACCCTGTCAGAAAAAAATCTTGGGGTATTGACTGACTATGTCCAAACATGAGCCAGTGTGTGCCCAGGTAGCCAAGAAGGCCAATGACATCCTGGTTTGTATGAAAAATAGTGGGGCCAGCAGCACCATGGCAGTTATCATCCTTCTGTACTTGGCACTGGTGAGGCCACACCTCAATTCCTGTGTTCAGTTCTGGGTCCCTCACTAGAAGAAGTACATTGAGGTGCTGGACCGTGTCCAGAGAAGGGCAACAGAGCTGGGGAAGGGCCTGGAGCACAAGTCTGATGAGGCGTGGCTGAGGGAGCTGGGGGTGTTTAGCCTGGAGTAAAGAAGGCTGGGGGGTGACCTTATCACTTTCTACAACTGCCTTACAGGAGGTTCCAGCAACGTGAGAGTCAGTCTCTTCTCCCAGGCAATGTCAGGACAAGAGGAAATGGCCTCAAGTTTCACCAGGGAAGGGTTGTCAGGCATTAGAACAGGCTGCCCAGGGAAGTGGTTGAGTCACCATCCCCAGGGATGTTTGAAAAATGTAGCAATCAGGTACATGGCTTAGTTGTGGACTTGGCAGTGCTGGGGTAACTGTTGGACTTAATGATCTTAGAGGTCTTTTCCAAACTAATTGATTCTATAAGTCTACGATAATCTGAGAAAAAAAATGTGGTCAATTTTATTATGAATTACGGAGTTTATCTTAGTGGAAGGAAAAGGATTTATTTTTAGCTAAAAAGAAGGAGAAACTTCTGCCACAGGACTGGGATTGCTTCAAATTGTTCAATATGGAATTACAGTGAGGTTAAAAGATGAAGAGAGATCCCATCAGAACAAAGACATCCTCATTTTTCATTGTCATACCTCATTAGAGCTAGATGACACGAATTCAAGAGTAATATGCATTTCCTTGGGCAGGAAAGGCATTCAGTACTATTCTTTAAAGATCAACTTAACAGTGCCAAAGGGTTTCAGGTACTGAAAATTTTATTTTACTTCATATACTGAATGCGTACAGAGATGCACCCAAAACTACTAGCCCTACTCTTTGAACAAGTGCAGCAGGAACAGGGAAGGAACAGAAAGAACAGTTGCACAAGCAAATGGAAACAGAATTTGATATGCAACTGAACGAATTACTAGTTTCACTCTTCATATTTTTAGATGTGGAAAATTTTATTTGCAATGACTCTTTAAATTATTTATAGGATTAAATTAGCAACAGTTCTAAAACACATAATAACATTTAATAACACTAAAATAACTTCTAAAGTGATTATTACTGCAAAACATGCCACATTGCTGAATAATAGAATTTTCATGCATTAAACACATGAAATATCATGTTTAAAATTATTAGCTTACATGGTTTTTGAATTGCAATAGCTGCCAGCTTCAATAAGAAATGTTGAATTTTGATGACTACAAATTACATTACAGTATAAATGAGATAGGTGCCAAGTATATTTCACTAGGGAAATTTTTAGGGGCAAAAGCATAACAGAAAATCTTTTTTTTCTACGAAAAAGTGCTATTCTCCAGTGACTAGATGTCAACTGGATATAGCACCATTCACCAACATAATTCACCACTACACTCCGGGCCTGGGCAGCCAGTTCTTAACCCAGCAAAGAGTGGCCATGTCCAAGCTATGGGCTGCCAGCTTTTCTAGGAGTATGACATAGGAGGCAGTGTCAAAGGCTTTGCTGAAGTCCAGGTAGATGATATCCACAGCCTTTCCCTCATCTACTAGGCAGGTCATCTGGCCCTAAAAGGAGATCAGGTTGGTCAGTCAGGACGCAATGGCCCCAGCCCATGCCAGCTGGGTCTGATCCCTTGGTTGTCAACCACACGACTCAGCTCAGTGTCATCTTGATGAGGGTGCACTCCATGCCCTTGTCTATGTCATTAATGAACATGTTAAATAACACTGCTCTAATGTGGATCCATGAGAGACACCACTGGTCACTGATGTCCATTGGGACTCTGAGACATTGACCACTATCTTCTGGATGCCACCATCCAACCACTTTCTTGTCCATCTAACAGTGCACCTGTAGAATCCATCTCTCTCCACTCTAGAGAGAGGGACCATGCCAAAGGCTTTACAGAATTCCAGATAAATGCAACTGTCCACTGATGTTGTGATTCCATCCTAGAAGGACAGTAGGTTGTTCAGACAGGATTTGACTTGCTGAAGCTGTGCTGGTTGTCCCAAACTGCCTCCTTGCTCTCCTTGTGCCTTAGCACAGCTTCTATGAGGAACTGTTCCATGATCTTCCCAGGCACACAGGTGAGGCTGGCAAGTTGGTAGTTCCCAGAGCCCCACTTTCTACCCTTTTTAAAGATAGGTACAATATTTCCCTTATTCCAGTCACCTGGGACTTCACCTGACTGTCATGTCTCTTCCAATATCATGGAAAGTGGTTTGGCAACCACATCAGCCTATTCTCTCAAGATTCTAGGATGCATTTCATGAAATCCCATAGAGTTATGAACATTCAGGTTCCTCAGGTGGTCATGAACCTGATCTTTGCTTACAACGGGAGGGTCTTCATTCCTCCAGTCCCTATCCTGCTTTTCACCCATTTGAGGGGTGTGGGAAGAGAGTCTGATATTGAAGGCAAAAAAATTTGTTGAGTACATCAGCTTTCTCCTCATCTGTTGTTACCAGATTTCCAGCATTGTTAATGAGGTTGCTACACCTTCTTCGACCTTCCTTTTCTGGTTAACTGACCTGTAGAAACCGTTATTATATTTTACATCCCTTGCAAGGTTCAATTCCATCTTGGCTATGGCCTTCCTCATCCCATCCCTACACAACTGTACTTCATTTCTATACTTTTTCCAGATCACCTGTCCTAGGTTCAACTGCCTATGTATTTGCTTCTTTCCCTTTAGGTTGACCAGCAGATCCCTACTCAGACATGCCAGTGTCTTGCCTTCCTTTCCTCATTTCTTGCTCCCAGGAATTGCTAGCTTTTGCTATCTGTGGAAAAATAGGCACATGAAAAATGTTTTATAAATTCAGGGTGTGTATTTGATTCCTAAGTATTTACAATTCTTGAATAATATACAACCATATCAAATATCAGAGTTGCTTTACTTGTTATTAACTTTCTAGTAGTGATTTACCAGTCTGTTTATACAACATCTGATCCAGGCATCATTAAGTCAAGGATGAAAACTTAGTTAGTTTAATGGGGCTTGGATGGTCTCCCAAATGATAAGGAGAAGTGCCACCTTTTTTAAATCTTCTGGTACATTTCCCTGAGCAGCAGAGATGCCTGAGTAACTTTCTGCCAGAAAAAGTGGCAATTTCACTGTTCATTCCCCTGCTCTTGTCTGAATCCTTCCCTCCCTTGTGTTACATGGATTTGAGGATACCATGTTGAGCAAATTCTATTTATCAGCCTGGCAAAATGCTGATAAGCTACAGTTGCTCTACGGTTTTGTTAGCATTTTTGCTGAGCTACTGAAATGAAGTTACAAAAGCTTCAAAACCTCAAGGTGAGCTGAGCAAGGACTGTAGAGACAGGACTAAGGGAAAGAAAAATGAAATGGTGGAGAACTCCTTCTTTTTGAATTTGCAATCTGCCAAGCTAGTTCACTCCAACTAGTGAAAGGATTTCTGTTAACATAAGTTCCTGTTACTTACACGAAATCTGGATGATGTTCTCCTCTTCTATCTCTCCATCCTGCTAGTGTTAATGGATTCAGAAACATGACCCCATTCTCTGAATTAGAATCTGGAAGAAAAGATTTGTAGTTCAGAAATGTTTAAATCTTTCAGCAAGAATTATTCAGCAAGATGAAGTAATAGCACATTAGTGAAGTGCTCATTTGGTATAAACTAACTTTCCCAGTTCAGGATCATAACACAAAAATCAGTGGGTACTACTACAAGAAGACATCACACCCAGCTTCCTGCAGCCATCAGTAAGTAACCAATACATAAGGATAATCTCAGGTAAAAGTCTTTGTGGCCTGCTAATTCAACACTCATGTAATCAAGAATCTGCCTAAGCCTTCCAGATGATCTGAGAGGCTAACATGAACCTACACATGAACCTAACATGAACCATAGATTAACCATGATTAAACCATTTCTCTCAAAGTCACTGACTATGGCTGCTGTCTCAGTACACAGTGATTTAGCAAAGAGAAAGTACAATCTTGGAGAAACTAAGGGTGAACAAAAAGGGAAATAAACCCACTGTTTGCATTAGGATGGTGTACCATTATGCTTTGAAAACACATCCTTCTCTAGTTCTACATTACCTTATGGACATCTCCATCTGCTGACCACTGCCTCCGTCCATCTCGACTCCCAAGAAGAATTTATTATCACTCTGATATGCCAGCTCTGCTGCTGCCAAAACAGCTTCAGTGTTCCATACTAGGAAAAATCTTGTACTTAAACCCATTAACTTAACCTATCTCAATTTCACTGCAATTTTGACATGAACAGCTCTGCGAAGAAATTCAGGGAAGTGAAAGTTAATAGTGAGGAGATCTGGCAGTGTGGTAATTAACAGTTGGAAAAGTAACTCTTCCACCAGTTTGCAAAGCACTCTTCTGCGTGAATACTTACAGCTTATCACAGCAGCATCACTGACTATTGCCTTACAATACTGGGCCTGTAACTATGTTTTGGTATGTGTAAAGGTAAGAAATTAATTTCTCTTTGACAATACTGAACTATTTCATTTGGGCTGAGTACTGGCAAACAGAACGCTAAGGACAGCTTTTGAATCTGTGAATGCTCAATGAAAGGAATTGACAAGGTTGTTACCAAACTCACAAATTACTGAGGTACGAAAAAGGTCACTTATTCATCAGCCCAGCAGAAGAGAAATAGAGAGGCAATCCTTACCCAGAATAAAAAAGGACTGATTAACATATCAGTAAGAGATCTAATTTTCTAATTTGCTATTAAAAGATTGAAGTTCTATGCTTTTGGTTTTGAACAGTTCAGGTTTTCATCTTTGGCTGAGAAGACATTTTTTTACTCATACTGAAAAAAAATTACCATTGGTAAGTTAAAAAGAATCAGTAACTTATTTTTCTTTCCAAATTTTATAGCTGAAAGGGACCTCGGGACCTTATCTGGTTCATATTTTGCCCAAGAGTCTCTTATACGTACCTAGATCTTTCATATTTGTCTTAAATTCTTTCAGAATTTGCTCTTCTAGAGTTCATTTGATGGAATTTTCTGAAAATATCCACAGTATTCTCCAGTTTGATAATATCTTACTGTTAGGAATAAGGTGGGATGAGGATGGGGTGGAGAAGGACCCCAAAATTTATAACGCAGTTAGTATGCAAAAGTTCAGTGCTTGAGGAAGAAAAAGAATGAATTACAGCTCCAATTTTGCATCTTCTCCTTTGCCATTTTGCGAAAAGATTAAAGGCATTGGAAAGGAAGGGTTTTATCTCACTCACATTTGTACTCATCCAGTTACTCTCACTAAAACTTTGACAATGAGATGAATCAGATGAAGGCTTAACTACACAATGTGTTAAGCTGAGTAAGAGAAGTTCCTGCTCTATTCAAAAACACAATTCAGCTATTTAAATTTTGTTTTCTTTTTCTGTATTCTGTGGAACTCCAATATATCCTCCTTTTGTTTACTCGGAAATGAACACCACTGTGGCTGTGAGAGAGGGATGTTCTTCCATAGTGCTCTGAGGGGAACTGATTTGTGTTCTCTTAAGAGGAAGAATAGCACATCCACAATCTAAAAGAGAAAAAGCACATCAGAGCATTTGTAATCAAATCAAAATTCCATTCTTTGAATGATGTTATTGATTTTTAGAAATTTCAATTGAATTATAAGGAAGAGATTACCATGCTTTATTTGACAGAGGACCCAAGCATTCATCCTGAGTATTGAGCAACTCTGATGTCACTTTTCCTGAGGCGAAGAATTTCTCATATCAGACCCTTCTGATACAAGAAGATCAGATACTTCGATTTGCATTTCCTCTATCCTCAACCAGTGCATTAATCAAGAGGTTGAAAATTTATTTCTCATCAGAGGTGACCACTGAACACTATATAGAACATTTCTTTGAATTATATTTTTTTATACTCTCCAAACTCAAGGCATCTGTTTGTATTTTAAAAAGTATGCAATAATTCCTTTATTTTAAGTACCTTCCAAAAGATATTTTATTTCTTTAATGGCAACAAAAAGTTTTGAAGGTTAGGAAACCGTTGCAAAATAAAGTTTCATTTTCTGTACAACTGCTTTAACAATATAAGGTTTAAAAATTACATTTAATAATTATAGCTCAGATTTCCATGGTGAATTTGTTAAACTTACATCATTTTGCACAAAACCAGAAAGAACACCAAGTGTATGCAAGGAGCAACCGCACGCGGTCACATTTATTTCAGTAAAAATTTACCAGCTGCTGCTGAGAAGGTGTGTTCTGCCCAAATTACAAAGAAAAAACAGAATTCTTGAGAAGAATCAGTGCATTTGTCAGTATCTTATTACAGAGGAAGGAAATAATTCACTGAGTGTCAAAGTTTTCAAGTTGGTTGAAGCATGGTGCTAATAACCCCAAGGTTGTGGGTTTGATCCCTGTAGGGGGCATTCCTTTAAGAGCTGGACTCGATGATCCTTGTTAGTCCCTTCCAACTCAGAATATTCTGTGATTCTCTGAGAAAGCACTACCGTCATTAGCAAAAGCACCATGTACTTCTCCAAATTCCATTTGCATATGTTGAGTAGAGGCTGACTTTTTGTCCCTCCACTTCTCAGATGATTTGATCCTTGCTAAACACACTTCATCCCCTCACAGCTCTTAGCACACCAAAATCATTACTGAACTGAGACTCCCAAAGCCTGTTATGCTTTTAGTGCATAAAAAGATGGTTTTCTAATCCTATGCTACACTAGAGAAGCTTTCTAATATTACTGCTCCACTTGTTCAACTGCACAAGATTAAAGAAAAGGCTGCATTTAAGATACCAAATAAGAATAGACAGAAGAGAGAAGCTAAGGGGAGAAGATAAAGGAGCACAGGGAAAATAGGAGAAACCAGATAGGAAAGATCCACACAGAGAGAATGGGAAGAAGACCTTGTGATCTGCGGCATCACAGTTTAGAGCTAAGAGAATAATTGTGTACTAAACCACCAGCAGAGGCTGAAGAGATTCGTGGGAAAAGGAAAAATTATGTGGTAGTAAGCGCAACACATCTACAACTGTTAAACAATACTTTTTGTTGGACGTGGAAATTAGTACATTACTTTGATGTATCAGCATTTCTTTCTTATCTGAAATAGATAATTTAGTGCTTGAAGTCATAATTTGACTAGACTTTTTTGTAATACATAAAAAGTGGTTTTCTTCACCAAAAGTGTTCCAAAACTGCATGCTTAAATCATTGGATCATAAGTGAAAATAAGAGAAAAAAAGTAAACCATCATTTTTAAGTTTGATTAAATGCTTGTAAATTAAATGTGTTGAATTTAAACAATCCTTACACATGAAACAAAGCACTCTGAGGGCTCCCTTGATGATATGAATTATTTTTCTTGTGTTATGCAACAATAAAAGAATTTAATTCTGCATTAGAAATAGCATTGCCAGCATGTCAAGGGAAGTAATCCTACCTCTCTACTAAGCATTAGTGTGGCACTGAGTCCAGTCCTTGACTGAGAGGTATGGACCTATTTCAGTAGACCCAACAAAAGGCCACTCAAAAGATAAGGGACTGGAATATCTCCAATCTAATGAAGGACTGAGAGAGCTGAGGATCTATGGGATCTCATCAACGTGTACAAACCCCTGAAGGGAGGGTTTAAAGAGGGAGCCAGGAGGCAGTGAGCCTCACTTGGAACACAGAAGCATCTGTCGAACTTCAGGAAACATTTTTTTACTGTGAAGGTGACTGACCCCTGGAACAGATTGTGCAAAGTGGTCCTGGGCAATCAGGTCTAGCTATCCCTGCTTGAGCAGCGTGTTGAATCAGCTTGTCCCCAGAAGGCGTCTTCCAGCTTCAGCCTTTCTGTGGTCCTGTGATTCTATAATTTCAGATTATATCTTTGGCTTCTTGAGCTTGAGGCTAAACAACAAACCAATGAAAGCACCTCAAAAATGACATGCGTTAGGTTAAGTATTGAATTACTTTTGGAGTTAAATAATCAATCTTGACTGCTGTATTATCCTGATAGAGGACAATACTGTTTTCAAGAGTGTAATTTTCTAATTTCTAATATTTAGTTTTAAAAGCAAAAAAAAAAAAAAAAAAGTTATGCTTCATACAATATATGACTGGAATATTTAACTTACAAATAAAAATTCCTCTAGTTACAAAATTCCTCCAGTTTGCAGTGCAATTTAAACTCAGCTCCTTTATGATACTCTCTATTTGCATAATTTATGGAATGTTTCCTTTTTAAATGGAGTTCATAGTTTATCAAAGGCTAAGACAAAGGACTGAAAATGCAAGAGAATTAAATCTCCTGAACTGTGAGTAACAAACTCATTGGGTCCAGTAGTCTGTGAGTACTCTTATTATATAATTCTTTTAATAATATTTTTTTTCTGAAGCTGCTTTATCCTATAGCTGAGCAAAACTTGCATTTCAGTAAAGAATTAATAGAAGAGGTAACTGTCCTCTTTCAATTCAGTACATGAAAATTACACTTGTTAAGTAGTTTTATTACTTGCAGTCATTAACATTTGAAATGTGTAGAAAGCTGGGGAGACTGAGAGTCCCAGGCAGTTGAATGTCCACCCACAATCATAGTCTCTATAAAATTTCTAGTGTCTTTAAAAATGCCCTTAGGACCTGCCAAGCCTATAATATAATCTGTAATAAGATTTTTGGCCATTCCTGCTAATGGGAAACCTTACAAACCTCTTCCTGAGTTACTTTGGTTGTCTACCAAAGGCATTCATGGATATAGTTATTCATGAATTTGAGACAAGCATTTCTGTGAGCTCCCTCAATCATATTTGCAAACTGAGGATAGGGCATGATTTTTCAGAGTAACTCAGCAGTCTCATGATCAGGTTGATCTCAGATAGGTTGCAACTTTTCCCTGTCAGGTGATTAAAGGATAGTAGTTTATGGAGCTGAGGAGGAAGGAAAGGAAGGTCATGTTTCTGTATGTAAGAGAAGATGCACTCACACTCTATATCTTAGAATCCTGTTTGAACATAATATTTTAAAGGGGAGAGGTAGAATATACACAGTGCAAGAGAAGAATAACTGGACTTGGAATGGACAAAAAAAGATAACTATGGATGAGTCTACTTTTTTTTTTAGCATTAAGAAAAATTTGTCAATTAAATGATGCCCAGAAAGTTAACAGAGGATTACATTAAATTGTAGGAATATTTATGCTTATGTATATATGGGTTTATGTGTTCGCCCACATGAACACCTCCAGAAGACAGACTGGCAGTGAAAAAAAAACTGCCATGTGCAAAGAGATTGAAATAGATGACCCAAGATGTCTTTTCCAGTCATATTAACTGATGATTAAGAGTAAAAATTTCAATAAAAAGTCCATGGAGTGTGAGTTCATGCCAAATCCAGGCTCAGAACTCATTAACATGTTTTCAGTGCTTTTTTTGAGCACACTACAGTAAGTTGCATTTTTAAAAATAGTTCATATAGATTCCAAGAAAAAATGCCACAGGAAAAAAAACAGTTGTCAACATCAAGTAAAAGAAACCTGTCCAAAACAAAAATAAAATGATTGCAAGAGAAGAAGAATTCTCCTCTTTCTGAAGATTTCTTACAGTTGCCATGAGAAATTAAATGTGTAACTGAAACTGAGAGGAGGGAGGATGATTCCACATGAAGATGAGTTATTTAGGTGTGACAAGAAAATATATAAACAAATTGGTTATTTAACTGAGAAATAAGATCAATATGGGAAGACTTAAGAAGTTTTTTTTCTATTTAAATGTTTAAGCTTTATAAATTTATAAGCTTATAATGTTTATGAGAGGTATATATACATACACATGTGGTATTATTTTTAAATTATTTTTGTTATTACCTATACCCAAACTGGGTAGTTAATATTCTGTAATATATTGCAAGGATCAGCAAAGGCTGATAATAGAGTAGAAGATTTTTTTTCTATGCTGAATGAGGATAACATTGATAAACAGTTCCCTGTATGTGACAGTGCCAGTCTCCAGACATCTCTCCCTAAGATATTTTAGTGTGTTCAGGTTTCAAAACAAGCTGATGATCCCAGCAAATCCCATCCCTTCCTATATGTGTGAACATTTTACCTGACCAAATACAAATGCAGTAATAGAGAATCATTTAATAGCTTATGCTAATAACATTGTTCTTGATCTGCATATTATATCACAATTGAAAAATCAAAATAAAATTCATGAAGGTTCGAGGGGTTTCTTTTTCGTTTTCCTCTTTTTCTTTCCCCTCTTATTAAGTCAGATCATAGGTAACTGATAGTCTGAGCAAGTTCTTTGACCTCTCATGAGCTCCAGCTTACAGCTGGAAATTGCACTTCCCATCTTTTGTTTAGAAAATGAGAGCAACCTAGAGTAAAAAAAAAGGAGGGGAAATAAAAAAAAAATTAAACTCTTTAGTTACTAAACAAAAAATCCAAGCATCTCTTTTTTTTCCTGTCCTTTGTTTTTTACCCAAAACAACATAATCTTTTTTTTTTTTTTTGTACTATAAGGCTTGTTTCAAAGATTAGTAGCTTATTACTTCAATTCTAAAGAGACTCAACCATGTAATTTCTTTGCTTTAAATATAAAGGCAACATTGGCAAACCACGAATGCATTTTATCAAGCCTTGCTAAATTTCCATTAGTTCTCACAGCTATAGATTTCACTCAGGTTGAAATGAAAAATCATGACCCTTTGAAATAAAAACATTTCATAGCTTAAATATGTAATTTATATGATACAAAATTCCTTTAATCAATCAGCCAAAGGTGACAGTGTTATTGAGGAGTGATCTGAAGACATACTGAACTTCTGCAAGTAACAATGTAAAACATATACAAATGGTCTAAATAACAAATGTAAGCATGAAAAACACTGAGTTTATCCTTCTGTCACTGCTTACTTTAAACTTTTATGGAATATTTAGTTCTGATCTTGAACAGCGACACAATTGCCTATTGTGATTCTCAGGTAAGTATCTTTTACTTTTCTTTTGTTTTACACATACATGTTCCTATCACTAAACTTCAATATCCTTGGACTTAAAAAGGAGAAATGCTACCATTAGGGTATGGAAGTGAGAATTCCAGGTGATTAGTATCAACCATTTAACAATATCACTGAATGTCAGTGAACGGCATGCAGTACAAAGTAAATACTTATCATTAACTGCCATATCATAATTATAATTAATTACCTGTCATGATTACTAATCTGCACATAGATCTGGGGGTTTTATCTTTTGAAAATTTCTATCTGAAAAATAAAACCCTGTTCAACAAATAAGCACATGACAGAGACAGGATCATTGACCTGTCTTAAACAGTCTCAACATGACTGTTTTCAAACATAACCTTTGAGAAAAACCTTGAAATTTAAACTTCAGTTTTCTCAAAATAAGTTTTGATTGTGCTATGAATTGGTAACTGAATTATTATTTAAAAAAAAATGGAACTAACATCATACTTAGTACACAGTACCTAGAAAAGTTTTAAGGGATACTTATTCCAAATTCTGAAAGGTCTCTGGGTATTTTGGGGAAGGAAGAGATGTAAAGGGTAGGGACAGGAAACCTGAGTGAAGGTTCAGTGTCTGAACCTCGGGCCGCTGCACAGAACTTCCAGCTTTAGACTTATGAGGCTACAGCAGGTACAAATTGATGATTCAGAGTTGTTTCAAGGGTTGGGGAAACCTGGGAATCTATCTAAATGCATAAATCTGAATATTTTCCAGTAAACAAAGAAATTTGTATATCTCCAAGGATTTAAATGCAATCCTAGCTAAAAAATTAAGATGTATTTTGCATAATGCAGAGTGCTGCAGAGAATTCTTTTGTGGTGATGTTCAAAAGTAATCTGTCAAATTGAAACTCACTGTAAAAATCCATTTGTTGTAATTGATCTCTAAAATGTGGTACCTATAGAAGGCAGTGTTTCTATAATGAACAATTAAGCTTATAAGAACATGTTTTTTAGCATCTAATAAAATGGATGTTATTTGAATGATTTGAATAGAAATGCAAAAAAATTTTGTATCACAAATAGACAATAGAAATTAAAATAAAATACTCCTGATTACTGAGTTACTTGGGGTAGTTTTCATATCAATATTTCATTATGTTTTCATGTTTTACTTTTGCTTCTGGCATTGTGACCTCTCACTTTCCAGACCTTAATGACTTTGAGCTCTAAGAAAGCAAATAAAAAGTAAATTAACATTCTTTTGGTGGGTGCATGTGGAAGCATTACTATTTGTTTCATACAGGGCCAGGTCTTAGAAATATGAGAAGCTAAGCTTTCAAGTCAAAAAAGAGAGTTCCTTAACTTTTTGACTATAAAGAAAAAACTTTTAAAATGTTGGCAGAGAAAAACAAGGTTTCAAACTTCAAGACAACAAAAAACAAACATGTGTTCCTTCTCAGATAAACTTAATTAGATCTTAATTATAACGTAGTTAAACAATGTATCTCCCTTCATCAAGGTTGATAATATCTTTATTATAATCTTCATCATTTGGGAAAGGAGGAGAGCCAACCAAAGATTATGGAACATTTAAACTGAAAAGGAGTAGATTTAGATGAGCTATTAGGAAGTTCTTCACTGTGAGATACTGGAACAGGTTGCCCAGAGAAGGCGTGGAGGTTCCGTTCCTGGAAGTGCTCAAGGCCAGGTTGGATGGGGCTTTAAGAAACCTGGTCTAGTGAAAGGTGTCCCTGCTCTAGTTCCTGCTCTACGAGATTATGTCAGAAATTGTATTTTTCTGTTTTACCGAATACTCATCACTTGTACTAACCTATGTGTCTGTCAGCTAGGGAAGATCAGTAAAGAGGCCTGCCTTAGCCCTTCAGCTGATTTTGTAGTCAGTGAGAAGAAACAAACATCTCCAAAGTGCAGACAATTTGATCTGAGATACTCACAGAACATGAGTTCAACTGCTCCCTGGAATTCTGTATGCCAACCTGCCCTTTATCAGCTGTGAAGGGAGTGAAGAGAAATTCTATTTGCTGGTGGTAAGATCGTCCAGTCCCATTTAAACATAGGTATTTACCTGTAGGCATACCTGACACTTGTAGATAGATCAAATATGAACACATGCAAAATTACCAGTTGAGACAGGATCACTCTAATTTTGAATTGAGCTTGCTGAACCTGACCACTTCCCGATTTTGAGCCCTAGCCCCCCCTCTTTATCTTTCCAGTTATTTAGATGAAACTTCAATTGGCTCCTAATTATCTGAATTTATTTGGTCTTAATGATTTAAAAGGATTATGTAGTAGATATTCTGTGGGCACAGTATATTTTTCAGTTTTATGTCCCATTAAAGGAAAATACTAGTATTTTCTTTCCTCAGTACCTAAAGGGAAACAAAAGGGAATTGCCATGGCGTGGGGCCGTGGTGATGTGCCACAACCTTCCAGAAGTGTCCCCTGCAAGGGGAAGCTGTTTTGGCACTGGGGCCTCAATGAAGATGCGGGCATGCACACACTCCCGATGGAGCCGGGGCACACGCTCACACACGCAGGGAGTGGCAATCAGTGACAAAGAGGCAGGAAGGGCCCTCTGTGTGGGGTTCCAGCAACAGGGTTTATTAAGAGTCCAGGCACGAGGGGGTCGAGGGACAGAAGACCAAATGGAGGACAAGGGTACATATGGAAGAAGGAGGGCGGGCAGAGCATCAGACCCAATGATCTGAGGGCAGCGGGGCAGGGAAAGGGCACAATGTCCAGTGGGGCGGCAGGAGGGGAAGAGCAGAGGGGTAACAACCAATGGGAGGGCCAGGCAAAAAGAATTTTCCAGGTGGTGACTGAATAAGGGGTAAAGGGGAGGAGGCCAACAGGCCAATCCAAAGTATGGAAAGTACATATATTTAAATATTAAAGGCAATGAACCCTGGGAACTCGCCCTAACCTTAAAGGGGTGTACCAACCTTGGGGCCATCCCACCACGAGACTTCCTTTGTTCCTGGGTGTGGTGGCCCAACTGCAATGGCTTTGCACACCACAGAAGGGAAGGACATGCGTGTAAATCTAACACATAGCAATAGGCAGAATCAGATCTCCAACAGACTTTTCGTTTCCAGCACAGCCTTATAGCAGACAAGCAAATGATCTATGTATGATTCCAATTTAGTTAACAATGTGATTTTTCTACTTAAGTATTCCTCATGTACAAGTAGAAGAAATATATTAAATATATGTACAAGTCTGTGAAATATATTAACTGTATGTACAAGACTGTGAAATATATTATCTATTCTGTTCATTTCACCCATTAGCATCAATACCCTAGCTGGAAGATCAAGTTTCTGGTTGTGCTTAAAGAGGGATATTTTCCATTTGGAGACAGTATACAGAAGAGTAACAGAGGCCATCAATAGAAATCACTGGAGAAATTGGAGTTGCTTAGTCTAGACAGAAAAAGACTGAGTTGAGATATGATAAGGGTCTTCTAATGTGTAAAGGGGAGCTGAAATAGAATGGGAATAAAATATTTCCTCTTTTTTTCTTCCCTGGGAACATTATAAGAAGTAATGGACTTGGAGTTCATAAAAAATGACTGTGGGAGGCATTTAAAATGAATGGCAGGTTTGAAGACTTGAGTAGGTTCTCTGGGAAGGTATGGACTCTCCATCACTGAAGATATTTCAGAATGGGTTAGGTGAGTATGTGTCTTGGGTGGGTTAGTTATAGCTGATTCCACCTCCGATGTGCAGACTCAGCTAGATGACCTTTCAAGCTCTGATCTATGGCTCTACAGAAACAATACTAACCTGCTTTGTAACACAATTTCATGTCTACTGTTAAAATGCTAAATGTTTTCTTCAGATCTAGAGGTGAGATAGATTAAAATGTAGTGAAAAAAAATACTATTACTTTTTTTTACTTGAACATATTTTAAGCCATTAAATTTATTAGAAGAATTAACAGACAAATAGGTTAACATATATGGAGGATACAACTGTATAATTAATTTCTCTAAAAGCCAAGACTACTCTGAGTTACCTCTGGAGTTTGGGTATCTGCTGCAAATTTATAAATGACATGGAGATTTCAGGGATAAAATTTTCCTTTACTGTTCTAAACTCTTTTTATATTCATCTGTTGATACAACAAAGCTTCTTTTTGAGCTTCTTTCTTGGCTCATTAGTAATATCAACTCCATTTGCAGAAAATGTGAGGTTGTGGGAATCCAGTCTTCAATCTGACTATGCTACAGGATCTTTTTTCTTGTCACTCCTAAACTGAAAACTACTTTAAGCATGTTTTTTTAAGTATTCCGAGCTTTTCTTGTAAATGCCAGTTAACTCTTAATGTAACTGTGAATACAACTAAACCAAAACTTACATATTAATCACAGTTTTTAAATTCCCTATAACACTGGCTGATGGCTGATAATTTGTGAGTTAATGAGTCTTATAAGTAAAAACTGAGAATTATGCAGCATAATCTATGTTTTGCTTGATGTTTGGCTGTGGGTTTTTTGAGTGGGGAGGGATAAGTGTTCATTTTTTATTATTTTTATTTAAAAGATACTAATTTAGGGGCCAGGTTTTGATAGCTTCGTATTGAATGATAGTCTGTGGTTTTGACTTTTAGAAGACACTTTCTGCAGTAAAGAATCCCTTGATGAAATTAGATCAGATTTTGATCAATGCTTTTTGCATTATTTATTTTCACTTTTGTAACATTTTTGCCATGATAATGAAGTCTCATTGGTATGCCACCTTTCAAAGAGATGCTAATATTAGCTCTTTGTTTCTTAACAAAGTCAGCCTATTTGGTGAAAATCATGGAGACTGAGGTCTTACATGTATTAAGGCAAGATTCACAGTTCAACTTGCACTAAATAAATCACCCTAGAGCACTCTGAAGGCAGAAAATATAATTCATATCCCAATTGCTATTGTTGGGGGAAGAATGAAGTAAAATATGTACTCTTGAGGATATCCACTATTCAATCTTAGTTGTGAATTCTTTTAGTTTAATGGTCTGATTTTCTCAAGAGAATATAAAATATAGTAGAAACAGAGAAAGATTTAAACCTCCTTCCGTGTTCTCCAGATAGCCTATCCTACAGTCTTTTTATTGACTTGCAGTAATATCAATGAAAAGTTTATTCTGCAGAATTTAACACTATAGGCTGGATTAGCAAAAAGTTGTTGAAATGATAGCCCCTGGTATTTCTGAGCATCTCAAACAGGCAGCCAGAAGAGATCAATGTGTCAGACATCCAAAGAGCTGAAAAGGAGGGTTTAGCCAGCTCAGTAATTTAGATGCAGATGCGGGTGAACCCTCTAGTTATGCAGAGTTGCTCCTTCATTAGTGTCTTTCAACTGTGGATGTCCAGTAGGTCTTTCTCAAAAAATACTGTAAGAATATTTAACTCTAATCAGAATATCTCCAATATAATTGTTTTGATATCTGAGAGCACTTGAAACAATATTTTTTCACAAGTATTTCTGTCTTTCAGTCACTGCTTCGTTAGCTGTTCTAAAGCAACACAACAAAAATACATCCTGTTCCACCTGCATGCTCCTACCTGAAGCTAAACATTTTGCTCTAAATATTTACGTTAAAACTCTTAACGAGTTAGTGAGAGAAAGATGCCTGGATACACTGCATTTGTGGCAGTATTACTCCCAGCCTTGGGGGTAGGCCCCCAGTTTAAAAAGAAGGACACAGGCCAGATAGATTTAATACACTGTGCTGCATAATTGGTCCTTGCATGAGCAGCTTGCTTGAAAAATGCAAATTTTTGCTTTGCTAGTGTAATAGGACTCTCATCATAAGCATAGTGGATTTCTATGCACATATATTTATTCACAATGCCCAAGGCCTTTCTTACTAATAAGTATCAAATTTAGAGAGCATGGATATGCATATTTGGAAACAGAGGTTTACCTCCCTGAGGACATTTTACTGTCAAAATGCAAATGCCTACTGACTCTAAGTACTGTGCAGCTTAATATCAGCTGAACATTGGCAGCGAGAATCCATTTGGGCTTTTAGGGGTAACATTTTTTTAGATTTGGAAAGAAAACTCATTACATAAATCATTCAGAATCAGGGTCTAAATATTTTCTTTAGAAGAGCAACTAAATCCACACAATACCAAGCAAATAGGAATAGTTATTAACTGACATTTGTAAATTTTTCATCTATCTTAAATGTATTAAGGAAGATGTTTATGTTTTTTTCATCTTAAGGCCTCTCTCTGTTTCACCCAATGCTGTTTATCATTGTTTGTTTGTAGTTTATTTTATCATTATAAGAATTCTACAGTGATTTGCCTCTCAGCTCCAGAGAATGGTTGCCTGAAATGAGCAATCAATTATCAAGTGGAGTTTTGCTTAGGAAACTATTGACTAAAAAGTTCACAGGTGTCTGTGAGATATCTTTTCAATTATTTGAAACTCTTATTAAAAGTCAAATGCAGGTTAGGTACCACTGATGAACCTTTGAAATACAGAATTCTCTCCTCATGTAGGTGAACTGAGGAAATTAAGATAAGAATAGCAATACTTCTGAAAATGCTTGGAAAATAAGTAGGTTTTCCACGTTACGTGTTTCCTTTTTTCCTGAAAACATATCTTTTCAGCTTCACAAATGATTTGTTTCTTTCATTGTGACAAATAAATAGACGTTTCACAATCAACTATTAATGTAAGTTTTATTTCCAAATCTCTAATGGAATTTTAATCTCCTGTACACATTTCCCATCAGCAGCATTAACATCATTGCCATGAAATATTTAGCTCTAATAAATGTAAGCCAGCTCTTAACATGTAGTTTAATAACATGCAAATTGTAATTCAGTAGCAACACTTCTTTCTCTAAGCACACAGATATTTTAGAATCTCTGAGAAACCTTGGTGGAACAATAAATGTATCACTGAAATAAATGTGCTGAAAATCAGAAATATATGAACAGTGAGTCCAGGTGCCTTTCTTCTGTGTGTAGACTGTCATCTCGGTGAAATACAATAAAGAGCTATTCTTAACATAGAATTAGGTATTGATAAATAAGAACATAATTTAGAATTTGGACAAAGATACACACAAAATTTGTGTGAGTTTTACCTAATATTAGACCTGAGAAGGTAAAAATTATGATTCAGCTTTAGGAAAGATGAACTTCATCTCACTGACATTTGTAGATCTATTTAATTTTTTGCAAATGACTACACTTTCATAATCATACCATGTCCATCTTACTATAAATATCCATCTTATTATTTAAGCTCTTCCAGATGAGATGAAAGCATGAAGGTGGAAAAACCTGTTTACATAATGTACATAATTAAAGTATGGTAATTAGCTGTTGACTGTGTTAAAAACTGTAGGTGGATGTTTCTAACTCCAGAAAATAGTGTGGACTAAATTTGATCATTACAAATAGTAAACCATGTCTGAGTGAGGCAGACGTTAATGAACATGATATGCCCATTATTGATACTTGCCTGTGGAGTTGCATGTTAGAAAAATCAAGATGGTATTTGGCAAAATAAACAGCAGTATACCCTAAGAGAGGTAGGCTTTATTTGTATGGTACACAGAACACATTTGTGAGAATATCACCCAGCTTTAGTAGAAATGCAGATAATTAAATTAAGTGGATAAAAACAATGTAGTGTAAGAAGCCAGAATAGTATCTGCAATCCTTAAGTCAGATTTCCTTCAGAGGGGACAGCTCTGACCTCCACGTGCCTGTGGAACAGAGGTGCAATTTCCTCACATACCTCCAAAAAAGTGTCCCTGTAGCTTAATTAATTTTGCCAACTACCTTTGAGGAAAGTGAGATATGTTCATAATTCCTAGCAGAAATTGGTAGATTTTATTGATGCTTTTTTTCTTTAAACTGAAGATACAATAGGTAAGTACTTGTCCACCACCAAGGTATGTTTTCGTAAAGAACTGGAATTTTCTTGTTTATCAGCCGTTTCTTCAACATCTTCAGTTTGCATCTGCACTTTGACTAAGCCCACGTGTGCAGCAAAACAAAAGAATGTTTGTTGTATGTTAATAACACAGGTTTGTAATAGATTCTTTGGGTCTCATTTAGATTCACTGACTGAGAGTCAGAAAGAGTAACGTGCTTTTATAAAGTAGTGTTTGACTCAGGGAGTGATTACAATGCAAGTATCACTGTTTAGCCTTTTAATTTTTTCAGCTTCACCACTTGCATCTGGTATGTGTACACAGAATAGGGTTGTGTCAGTGCAGAGCTGGGGTCTATTTGTAGGAATCCTGTAACCCAGGAACATATTATCATCACAGCTTTTCAATTCACTTTTCCCCATGGCTCTGTGAAATAGATGTCTGAACACAGGCAGTCTGGGATAGCTGAAATTTGGGATCCAGAAAAAAGCAGAAGAGAGGGAATGATCTGGAAGTAGAGCAGAAGTGAATTATTTTCCACTTTAACTCTTGTGTATATATCCTTGATATCCAGTTATCTTTCGTGATGATTTTTATGCCATGAAAGATACAATAGGTAAGTGAAGGAACCTCAATGCAGATGAAAGAACCGAGTTACCTTTCACAAAGTCCATTTACACCGTTATTTTAGATGAATGGTTTAAATTTAATTAGCAACAGGTTTGCTTTCCTCACTCTCTTCATGTTACCCTCTTACCAATAGTATTTTGAAGCTGTGTCAGTCTTTTAAGAGCCATCAGTAGAACAAGTAGCACAATCAAGACCTATTTTCCTCTGACAGCTCTGCATATTAATCAAAATAGCATTTCTAAAAGTTATTCAGTTTCTCAAGTTATTAAATAGGAAAAATAGGCAGGATTAGTCCAATAGATCTTAGGTATACTAACAGCCTAGTTTTATCAAAAAGATACCTTTAGCATAGTATTTCACAATTACTATGGATGAGTTTCATGTCACCCACTGATAACTGCATGTAGTTTCTAGCATTGCAACCACAGATAAACTATGCCTCACGGGGAACCTGTAGTCAAAGGATTAGCATCTTTTTAACTACAAAGTCCTCTTCAAGCAGGCTTATATCTCACCACTGGCTTTGTCAGTTTCTACGCTGCAGAAAAAAAGAAATACTGATTAATTTCCTTTTAAAGTTTCTTTTTCTGATGAATAGCTTTCCTACAAATGTAAAACAATATATGAAGTACAGAGCAGTCAACATTCTTTAGCAAAATGCTTATATTTCGTATCATCACCCAATATTTTATAAGAAATAATGCAACAATTAGTTCTTTTGCTTTCCAAGACAATATGTAGCAATCTCTCAATTACTGATCACTTGTGGGACAGAAGGTTGAAATCAGCCCTTCTGTGAGGAAACATGTGTAACTAATAGCATGACTTCATCTCCATGTACCTGCAGGTAGCTTCATAGGCAGAAATTACCTTCCAATTCCATTGAAAATGTATGAGCTAAAAGAGCATCCATCTATTTATTCAAAGCTATCGTAGCTCTGCAAGGCTATCATGAGTAGCAAGCAAAGTTATTCATACAGGTAAAAGGTTCCTTTTCAAGTTTAACTTTATTGACTGCTAAAAGGCTAGTGGAAAAGAAAACAATCGTAGACTAATTTCCCTGTGACAGATTATATTTTTCATGTGTGATAGTGACAAGATGGTAATTTCGTCTCTGGAAGAAAACTGCCACTCCTTGCATCTGATCATGTAATGGGAAAATGAGGAATGAAGTCCTTATTTTCTTACCTCCTCTTGTTGTAATCAGCACAAATTACTAACACAGATCTGTGAAAAATACTTTTTAGTGAGAATATAATTAAAGGGTAAGTCAGAGTTTTTACCATAATTTTTTTAGTAGGAGTACTCTCATGTATTGTGTGACTTTTTTTCCTGTGTAAGTTACCAGTGTACTGAAAAGAAAGAGCATTAAAGCATGATTTACAAATGGTAGGTTTAAAGCAGTGTAAAAAAGACAATAAAGGTGACTGCCTTTAAAAGCTTGGAAACTAAAAATTGTTTAGGGAAAGGTGGATAGATACCCACAGAAAACCAAAAAAGGATATGGTAAAGCAGTACTTGTTAGCATACTGGGTAAGGGGCTAAGGAATTTTAGCATATGGAATAAGGGCCTAAACCATATAAGGAAATTTCCCACAAAACCAAGCCTTAGCAAGTGTCATTGAGACAGAAATATTTGTCACTGGAACAAGATCATCTCTCCCATACTCCTCCCCTGTGGACTCCTAGTGTGCTGGCAGCAGGACTGGGACCTGGGGCTTTAAGTCCTTGAACCTCATCCTTTTTACAGGTAAGCCACTCCAAGAGTGGTAACACAAGCAGTGCTGGGTCCTCAGCCCTGAATGAACTCACCTCAGGAGTCTCCCAAAGCCACAGACCACTGAAGTACAAAAGATTAAATTTCTTGAGCAGCAGCACACTGCAGTTAGGCAACACTGTATTGCCAGGTTTTTTCTTAGAAGTTTTCCACTTTTGTTTTAGACTGAAGTTCAATGAAACTGGTGCTTGCATTCAGGAAATAGGAATCCTCACAGGAAATAGACCTAGTTTTTCAGGCAACTTTTCCAGCTAAGGGTTGTCAAGACTTTTGGTAGACATCATATCAAAGGCAGGCACTTGGTAGTTTTGAAGACATTTTTAGAGAAGGAATGTAAGAAATATGGAAGAAAGCAAGAAAAATGTATTTAAAAATCCAGCAAGTGGTAAGAGAAACAGGTTTTATGGCATCAGTTAAGAATCAGTCTTGGTAAACTGAACCGGTTTTAAATGGTTTCAGGTACATTTTCTCATGTAACATGAGAAATTAAAAGTAGATTTGCATGGAAATCACAAGTTGCATTTGATAATAGCATAGTCCTTCTGGTTTTAAATGCCTTTCATCTTAATGAAAGCTTTCTTTCAAGGTGTCTTGATGTTAATCCTTCATTTAAATCTTAATAAGTGTGTCATACCTAAGAGAGGTCCTGTGTAACGGTTTCTGAAAATCCAAACTATGATCTACATATCAGAAAAGCTAAAAGTAAAAATAGTGGGGAAAATCGTAACCTGCCTGATAACAATTGTAACTTCCACAGATGCAGCCATACATGTGCATGCACACACAGGCACACATCTGCACACGTTTTGAGGTACAAGACTCAGCAGAATTAAAAAGAAGTCCTCCATCTCTGTCATGTAAAGAAATAATCATCAAGGTATGGTACCAGAAGTACCAGTGAAATGAGAACCCCTGCTAAGCAGTCTTCCTAACTTTTAAAATATAACATATGGTCAACACTTACATGTTAATGTAGAGGTAATATTTTGGCCTAGCTGAATCTGGTTCATATCTTTCACGTTTTATTAAGATCCATAACACGGCATAGGTTTGTCTGATTTCTGTCATGCATACCAGTGATTTGAGACATTCGTATGCATTGAATGCAGTAATTGCTGTGGGGCAAAACAGGCACAATATTTCAGATTAGTTTTGAATGCTTATTTGCCATTTCTTAATCAAAGTCTATGTTTAATCTTTGCAGTATATAGAAGAAGGGAGAAAAAATACTTTTAAATTGTTTCTTCTTAAAACAATTTCCCTTGAGATAATCATAAAGACATTGCTGTAGTTATAAGATTATATTTATAAATATATGCCAGTGTTTTTCTTTGTTGTATTTTACATTTTTCACTATAATTCACAAACTATCTTTGGTCTACATTTCTTGGTATAACCTGGTTCATTTCAATTCTGTTGCTGACTTCTCAGGAGGTGAAAAAAAATGTTATTATCTATGAGATTAGTTTCTTTATACTCTCTCTTCTATCTGTCTTTCTCTTTCAGGTAATGGCAAATAACATGCTTGGGTTGTTATTCAAAACAAGTTTTAGATTCTACAATACTTTGAACAATTAGCAGTATTAAACAATGAAGAAGAGAACATAAGAACTCAAGATGAGCCAAGGTATTATATGAGTGGTCAGCGCACTGTACCTGTTTTAATTTGAAAATACATGACTTTGGACAAGAAAAGGGATTACTTTTGTGTAAGTGGGAGGCAGAGAAGAGCAAAAAGAAAGCATATTTATCACTTTGAAATAGAGGCAGAAAAGAGAAACTTTTAGAAGGGGAAATTCTAAAACTTTAGAGTGTGGGTATAAAAAATCAAGAGTGGATGTGAATTTTTTATGAAAATGTACTAGATTCTCTCCTCTCTTCCTTCAAAGGCAATGCTAATCCTGAAAGGTCAAAAGAATATGAATATGAAACACCATTGTGAAAGAAAATCTTTAAAATACATAGGCTGGATCATGCCATTTTCCCAGTAATACATGCACCTTCTTACTGGGTGAAACAAGTGTCACAATGGGGGGCAGATTCCTGCTGCTCATGTTGAACAGTACAAAGAACAGGCCTAACTGTGAGGTGTGAAATAAGAAGCTTTTCAGAAAGAGAAGTGGTGTTGGGTGAGGTAAATAAAACATGATGACACTTGTCTAGACAACCACTGGTGCTGAATTAATTGTGAATGCCAATCTAGGAATGCACCGTTGCATTATCCAAACAACATCTCAGCATGCTTACCTTCTGAAGTGTTGCTTTCAGCATCTGTGTGCCACACACAGTTGCACTGGTTTTCAGCTGTGGTATTTTAGTAGCAGGAAATCAGTGTTCTTTGTCCATTCTGACATCATATTCCCCTGGGGATACCTGAAGATCATCAGTAGTGTAATAGTGCTCTCTGAATAAAGGGTTTTTTTAATGTGTGCTTGGGTCAGTGATTTTGATATCAGAAAAAGCATTCACAGAAAATTAATGCAACATCCCTAGAAGTACATTCCTAAATGAAAAATGTTCCTGAAACCATTTAAAATTGGTTCTCTGACAATTGGTTTAAGAGGAATGGAGTTAGGCTGTTAGAGAGGAGGAAAACAAAAAATTTGTAAAGATTGTGAAGAAGATCATATCACAATCACCACATCTCCAGCAACTATTTATAAGTTTGGATGACCACAGGTGGAAAAAGGATTTACACCTCTTATATGCTGAACCAGTGATCCAGACTCTGACTTTTGAGTAAAAGGAAGCATCATACCGTTATCTTCCCTCTGCTTTTGTCAGGGAAGGCTGGGGGAAATAATCATCTCACAGAGCAATATGGTCCCACTACAATATACTACCACCATTCCAAGACATGGCTTGATTTCTGCCTTCTTAAAGCACCTTATGCTGCAAAAATTTGTAACCTTTCTCTAAAATCTTAATTTCTTATTTAAGTCAATTGAAATTTATATCCATTTATAGCAGTTAAGTATGTAAGTAGTTTTATGGAGTTGGTCTTGAATTGAAATGCATAGGTGAACTTCCAATCCCTTTGCGTTTGTGCCTGAAAATGCCTAGTGAGGGACAACTGGATTACTGATGAAGCAGCACAGGCTCGACCGTAAAAAACTCCAGTAACTAGTAACAACTAATCTGTATGTATTTGTCCTACTCTGGGTTCAAAAAGGGTTTTTCCTACTACCTTTGTATATATCTTCCTTTGTTTTTTGCAGCTACTGCAGTTTTTGGTAAGTCAGGGAACTCAATGCCCATACCAGGTCCACTGGCAGAAGAAAACAATGAACTTCAAAAATAGTCTGTAGAATGTTTGTGCTTGTATATAAATAATGCAAATAATCACAAAACATTCTTCATTAGGAAGAGCTGGTGACATACACTTTTCTTTCCAGGACTTCAAATGGGGAAAAAATGAGAGAGATTTTAAAAAATAAAGTTTACTAACAGCCAGGCATAGTACACCTAATAAATGAGCAAAGGTTCTGTGACAAGCAGTGTTTTGTCTTCAATTAAAATTGTCCCTTAAATAAAAAAAAAACTCCTCAAAAAATCTCTAGCAATAGAAAGAACAACAACAGCAACAAAAAACCCCAAACCAAACCAAACCAAACCAAACCAAACCAAAAAAATCTGTAACACTCATTCACAAAAGAAATGTAAAACTGTGTTGGAAGAAAAAATTTCTGAAACCGGTGTTTATTTGCTGATGTTTTTTATTCCATTTGAAAAAATAAGAGTATTTTTTCTGAGACTGAAATAAGATATTAACACAGGCATATATGCAGTGTCTTTATGGATGAATAATAGGCAAGAATAGAATTTAGAGAACTATGTAAATTTCTTTGAGATATTTTAAGGATGGATGACCATTTCAAGATAAAAAAGAATCTCCGCCTAGACAAAAGCACATCTGCTCAGAAATATTCTCTCTTGAGAATGGATCTCCTGTTAGCAATTTTAAAAGGTCTGAGCTAAATTTATCTTGAATTCAAATGACCTATAAAAATTTCAAAAGGACCTTCCAAAATACATTTTGAATGTTTTTATTTTGCTTGCACTACTTGGTTCTAAATGGAAGTTATATAGAAGGATGAGGGTGCTTTGGGAAATATTCTCTCGCTAATATTTCCTGACATAGTTATAAGCACACACGTTTTAATTTACCCAGAAAAGCACATTATCTATTGTTGATGGACTCACAGTCCTTGACCAGCCCATCTTTTGAAGTATGGCTCTTGGAGTTTTTTTATGTTTATCTGCTTTCATACAACAGTGAGGACCATAAAGATAATATTTTGGAGTGACTTGAACATTGCCAGAGCAGCGACCTTCACAGTATTTTCTGTAACTAGATCTGCAGCTCAATAATTTGTGATCAAGGGTATGAAACACTACAAAGGATATGTTTGGGCCACAGCATGAAAGAGCTGTTGTGTTCCTCTCTATATGCCTGAATAAAATACCTGGTCCAAACTGGATCTGGTATTGGACAAGGACTAATCTTAACTGTACTAAAGGTCTTCGAGGGTGTAAACTAGGAACCTTCAGAACCAAAGCAGAAAAATATTTACCTCACACTAAAGAGCCAATTCTGCAGATTAAAATGCAAACAAGTGCTTTCTCCTTTGTGAAACTGTGTGGAGGCAATTCTATTCTCATATCTAATTATGATGGCCTGACCTTGGCTGGAGAACTGGTGCCCATTAACACATTCTATCACTCCCCTCCTCAGCAAGACAGGAAGGGGACAAAATAAGTTGAAAAAATTTCATGGTTCAAGATAAAGGGGGTTTAATAAAACAAAACCAAAGGCTGCATATGGAAGCAAAGGAAAACAAAGGTTTTATTCTCTACTTCTCATCAGCAGGTGATGTACAGCCGCTTCCCAGGAAGCAGGGTTTCAGTACATGTAGTGGTTGCTCTGAAAGGCAAGTGTCATGCCCCAACCCACCCTCCTTGTTTCCCCCCACGCCCATGACACACATTTCCTCTTTATTTTTGTAGCTAAGCAGCCATCATATGGTGTGGAATATTCCTTTGGTCCATTTGGGTCAATTATTCTGGCTGCATTGCCTCCCAAGGTCTTGCCCATCTCCAGTCTACTGGTGAGAGGGGAACATTGGAGAGACAGTGCTGCTGCTGCGCCAGTGCTGCTCAGCCAAAACACCGGCTGGTGTCAACACCTTTCTAGCCACAAATGGAAAGCACAGCACTGTAAGGACTGCCATGGGGAAAAGTAACTCCGTTCACAGTCAGACTCAGCACTCTATTTTGGTATCAAAAAGAGGAGAAATATTAGGAGGAGTAATCTCACCTTTCTAACGAAAATAGTTGAGGAATTTTGCAGCTATTCACATTACATGAAACACTACCTTATTTTTGGTTACTTGGTGTTAAATTTGCTGATTATCAAACTGATTATTTCTTCTGACTTTAGCCCTGGCTGCTTGGTGAAGTCAGCAATATGTATGTTTTGCTAAATATACTAAGTCAAGGAAGACTCAATATAAAAAATCCATTTACTTCAGCAAATGTACAAAAAAACCCTTTCAAAAATAAAACCTTATAGAATTATGTTAAAATATTTTATTTATTCTACAGAAATATTTAATTTCTTTCTTGACCTTTCTGTAGC
Source organism: Platysteira castanea (assembly GCA_013397175.1). NCBI lineage: Eukaryota > Metazoa > Chordata > Aves > Passeriformes > Platysteira > Platysteira castanea. The sequence continues at coordinate 419,854 of VYXC01005331.1, read as the reverse complement.
TTCTAATAACTTAATATATGCTAGGACATAAAATTGGTAATAAATAGAGGCATTTATTAGAGTGTGATTGGACTTCAAAGTGCTCTTGATAGCATGGCATTCTTCTCTTAAATAAAATTCCAACAGAGAGAAAACCTTTAAAACATTCAGAATATGGTATTTTTCAGTCATCTGTTCTAAAAAATCCTATTTCACTATGATCTAGAAAAAGTTGTCACATAGTAAAAATATTTATTTTATTTTTTCATAACTATTTATTCTACCATAAGAAGCCAAGTAGTTATGCTGGAAGAATATAGATGTGGCATTACCACATGGAAAGATACTATTTCTCCCAATTATTTCTGTTAAGTAGCAACACATGCAAAATATGCTTTATTTTCCTTCAGTTAGTCATTTCCAGATGCTTTCATTTACTCGGAGTCATATTCAGAACTTTTAGTTTTGAAATCCAGACAGTGTCCCAGTCCTTAGTCCCCTTAAGGTATAAATCATAAAGCAAAAATATAAATAATACATAATAATATTAGAAGCTAATTTCTCTCCCCCAGTCAAATACTAGAATGTTTCTTTGTTCTATTAAGATGTTCAAGTTCTTTTATCGTAACTTTAAAAAGGTGGTTGCAGGATTAATTTTTAACTTCCTGATGTTACGTGGACCTTAGCTGTATTTTGACAGCATATTGTGCAGGAAACACAGGTGTGCCCCAGTACAGGTTCCTTTGGCAGTTGCAAGTGAGCACTGCAACTTAAAATGGCTTTCCACAACCTTGCTGATAAGTAGGGCAGCCTCTGGAGCCCTACAAAAGGATTGTATTTTATGGGCTGTCAACGAGGGAATATTCTTGAGAAGTGTGAGAGGGTTGAATCTTAACACAAAAAAGAGGGAGATGACCCCGTACTTTCAGGGTACTCTATCCACTGGAGAATTGTGAAAAAAGTAAATGGTGGCATTACTAAAATCATATATACCAACGAACACATTTATGTTAAATCCTTTTACCCTTTAAATGCATAAAGCTAGGGTGGAAAGTGGACCTAAACCACAAAAGCATAGTATTCCTCTTAGATGTGCATTGTGTTGCTGGGGTTAGCTATATCCTGCAAAAGAACATAAGTGAGGGAGAGCAGAGACTGCTGGTTTTGTCCTTTCCACTAGCTAAAATAAATATCCTGCCTGAAGTGCAGCAGCTTGCAATATGCCACTGCCTGCTCAGTCTCTGTGGCACCACTGTAGCTGTCAGACTTATTTAAATTTCTCCATACCAACCCTTGTTTTAGCTTCAGTAGCACTACTGTTTACAAAACACTGTATACGAGGCAGATGCAGTTTCAGGTTTTTAAATTACAACAAGCTTAATCCTATTATGCACTGAGGAGATACAAAAGGGGGTGCTGAGGGCTGTTATATCCCCTACCTCTCATGACAGCAGAGGAACAATTCAGCACCTGCAGAAGCAAAATCACATATAGCTCTATGACTGTTAGTTTGACCTAGAAAATAGCAGACCATATATTTATTTAATATTCAGTTCTACTAAGCAGGATCTCAGTGCATGGTTACTGATATTCACCCATTCAGATGCATAAGTACCTGCTTGAGAAAGGAAACTTATTAGCTTCAGTAATAACACACAAATTCAGTTCATGGCCAGAGCTGAGATGATGCTCTAATTCTACTCTCCTCCAGCTGAAATAATTCTGGGACTTCACCTTAAACTAACTGGCATTCGTCAACAAGAGGAGATCAATTTGCCTGCTTCTATGATGTCTAATTAAAACACTGTGTGTGCTGAAGACTTGTCACAGGTTGTTAAACAATTGAAGGAGTTGATGGCATTAACTCCATTTTACTGGAAAATATTGCTTCAGTTGAAACACAGTAAAATGTTTTTCACAAAAAAACCCCCTCTGAAATCTAAATCTGGAAATCCTATTAACTTCTGAATTGTTATGTTCTCTAAATTTAAATATACCTGTTAATATAAGTCTTTACAGTCTGTAAAATGCATTATAGATTTCCTAATACACTATTAATAAAAATTTTATCATTTGCAAAACACATTATAGATTTCCTAATACAGTTAATTTCATTTCCTACTACTAATATATCTGATCTGAATGTGATCTGATTCCCCTGACAAGTTTTTAGCATAGATTTTCAGATTCCTAGTAAATTTAGTTTCCTATACTAGAAGCAGTATAGCACACATGATTTCCCATGTGATAGTAGCGGATCTACTCCAAACATACGGGTTTTGAAATTTGTCCTAGTTGTGTGAACCGAAGAGATTCCAATAGTTCGAATTAGTAGTCTGAGCTACATAAATCTTTGGTAATTTGTCTTAACCTAAGGGCAAGGCCAAAGTTCAAAAGAAGCATCAAAGAAGTCTAAAAATGCCATCCACAAACCTCCATACCAAAACCTTTCATCATAAGAAGTAACATATTTTTTCTGGATTCTCAATCCCATACTGAAATTACCAGGTCATCACAATAGTTTAGTCTGCCTATTACATTAATATATATTGAATTCTGCAAAAGACATCTCTTTATTTAACCAATTATTTTTAAAGTTACTTAGAATATAGAAAGTAATGAAAATAAATGCACTACATACATGTTGTGCTGAAAATTAACAGGTTCCTGTCCCACAAACCCATACCATTCAATATAATATACAGCTCAGAATAATAGAAGACAAAAATTGCCATTGCAAAACCTCTCTCCATGATTTTTGAGTGGTCTTGAGAATCCAGAGAGGTCCCAGCCAACTGGAAACTGGCAAAATTTATCCTGATTTTCAAAAAGGGCAAGGACCTCAGGAATTACAGACCTATTAGTCTCATTTCAGTTCCTGGTAAAGAAGATTGAGAAGATTATTCTGGGAGGTATTGAATAACCCCTGAAAGACGATGCAGTCATTGGTCACAGCCAGCAGGGCTCCGTGAGAGAAAAATCCTGCTTATCAATCAATCTTTTTGTGACAAGGTAACCCTCTTAGCTGATCAAGGGAAGCCTTGGATTTTAGTAAAGACTTTGATACTGTCTCTCACAGGACCCTTCTGGACAAAATGTCCCACACACAGATGGATAAACACTTAACATGATGGGTGAGTGACTGGATCATGGGTCAGGCACAAAGGGCTATAGTGACTGGAGTGACATCAGACTGGTGAGCAGTCATTAGTAGGGCTCTGCAGGGCTCCTCAATATTTTCATAGGTGACTCAGGTGCAGGACTGGAAGGGATACTAAGCAGGTTCATAGGCAATACAAATCTGGGAGGAGCTGTTGACTGCCTTGAAGGCATGGAGGCCCTTCAGACAGACCTTGCCAAATTACTTGGACCGTTCAGCCTGGAGAGGAGAAGACTGTGGGGACATCTCATTGTGGTCTTCAACACCCTTACTAGGGGAAGAGGAGAGGCAGATGCTGATGACTGCTCTGTGGTGACCAGTGACACATCCCAAGAGAACAGCCTGAAGTTGTGTCAACGGAGATCTAAGTTGGATATTAGAAAAATATTCTTCACCCAGAAGGAGGTTGTGCACTGAAGCAGGCTCCACAGGGAAGTGGTCACAGCACCAAGGTTGACAGAGTTCAAGAAATGTTTAGACAATGCTCTCAGGCACTTGGTGTGATTCTTTGGGATGGTGCTGTGGGTCCTTTCAAGGGAACTACAAGGGATCCTTGTGGGTCTCTTCCAAGCATATTCCGTGATTCTTTTTTCCTTTTACCTGAAACATAGCTCTTCTTCTTTTACCTGAATTCTGAAAATGCTTGAAGAGAACACAATACATCCCAAACAGCATCTGAGATACCTAAATGTAGTTTTCAGCATGGGTAGCAGATAAAATCATAAATATTGTGAAACTGTCTTTCAATCAATTTTTAAACTGTTACCAATACAGCTTCTATGTTATGTCCCCTTATTGTTACTGGAAAATAAAATAATAATAATGAAGGCAAAGTCTGCTTGAACAATCTTCAATAAAAGAATAAGTATCCTTTCATAAGTTTTATTGGAAAAAATGATGTATAACTAAACTTTGAGCTCCATAGTTATTTTTCATATGTCTCATATTCCAAATAATGTAACTCATTCACCTAATTCCATTATAGAGCTCATTTTGATGCCACTGTATGAACCATGAAACAGCATTTCCAAGAAGTCTTCATAGGTACTTTGGCACTGGCAATTTTTTTTTCCTTTTTATTCAAGATAACAGATTGAAGTAAATACTTGGTTTGGCAGCAAACAGTAGGTATCTCAGCAGTAAATAAATAAAATCCATGAGCAAGTGAGCATGTTGACAGAGACAATTTTGCTGAACCATTTTTAAAATTAAATATACAGATGTTTTCATTCTAATATTCCAGCTTACTAAGTTAGAACAACTTTTATGCCTATCTGATGTAGTGGCAAATCTGAAGGGAAAATTTTTAACATTTTTTTAAAGTAAAAACAATGCTACTCTCTGTTGCCATATAATTAATTGCATGAAATACAGCTGAAAGCATGTTTATTAATTATGAAATATTTGTATAAATATTTTCATAAGAAACAGTATTAATTGATAGGTTATCCTGAGTAATTCTGAACTTAATCAATACTGTTTAGTTTTCACTGAAAGAAATGTTTCTTGATGGCACACTGTAGGGCCTTTGACAATGCCTAAAATCAGAATAGGACATACCAGGACTAGAAATGCCAGAGAAAGTCAGGCCATTTGGACTTAATCCTACAAAATATTTTAAAAATCATATATTTTTATTGTGTTTAATTTTATGACATGAATTCTACTTAGTTACTTCTGTGATTTAATTAACCTGTCATTGTGTAATTTTCCAAATTGGCACAAGTGAAAAATAAATAGAATAAATATGTGCACTCTCTCAGTAAATTGTTTTATGTAAACTAGTCACCTTACTACAGATAGCATTACACAGTTGAATAATCAATATTTCTGTTTTGGTGGCATACATATTCTTTTAGCTCTGTTTGTTACTATTTGCGGAAATGAATTCCTTATGCTAAAATTTAGCTTTACTCATAATTTTTATGCTAATTTGCAGGAGCAAGAGCATACAGCTTATAAACTACAAGTGTAAAAGTGTTATAGTATTTCATAAAAGGTTTAAAAGTCTAAGTCTTAATTGAAAAGTTTAATAAAGGAGAATTTATAAATTCCTGGTTACATTATTTTAAGACTTATAAATCCTGTTCCTGGGGCAGTCAGGTGATTCCTGCATGAAGGGATATCTAACTATAATCTAAGTATTTAGACTATGGCAGCATGTCTAAGAGCCCTGGAAGTGGAAGGTATGTCTTTACTACACCCCCAAATTAGAGGAAGAGCAGCCATATAAAACCAAATAATTCTGACTTGAAGATGGATTTGAAAGATTCACCATTTGTGCACCATGGTGACTTCTCCACAGTTGTGGTGTCCCCTGAGGGCGTTCCTGGAGCTGCCACCTTCATCACTTGCCAAGTCTGGTTCTGTTTTATCAGCTTGACGCATTGCATGATGACAGTCTCGAGCCTTGGGTGTCTGAATTCCATCTTTCAACATATTGCTTCGGGGCTATTGTTTCTAACTTCCCATCAGGTGCTGTCATTTTCCAGTAGTCAGCTGTGGAGAAGTACCCTTTGTTCTTACTTAGCACACTATAGTTCCTGTTTGCATTAAATGTATCTCCACCAGCTACAAGAACAATGATCTGCCCTCCTGGAAGAGTTTTTTATAAAGGTGAACTGCCTAAATAAAAGCCCACTCTGGAATGAAGCCAAGAGATTACATCAGGTGTTTCTTCCCAAGAAATTTCATCAACTAGTTTATGTGTGAGTTCTTACCAGAATATCTGGTTCACACCTCAACTAATTTTCTGTCACCAAAGATGGATATTACATTACAATACTGTGCAGTGCAGCTTACTTAATTCCCTTATGAGAAAATGAATGACTTCAAGTTCGGAAATTGAGTGCATAAGCACCGAAAATAAAAAAAAATTGCATCACTATTTGTTCTAAAATAATTTCTTTTTGATGTGTTCATGGAATTTTAGTAATTCATAATTTACTGGTATATGCAGACAAGAAGTGTTTCTAAGTATTGTAAATTCTGAGTAATGTGATTTCACTCCTATGAGATCTTCCATTTTTATAAAGTAATTTTGTTTCACAGCTAAGCATTAGTTTTGAAAACTTATTAGATGCCATCTCCCTTTGTATACATTTCCAAATTTATAATTTCAGCTTGAAATGGAGAGAAGGTACAATGGATAATATTTTTACACTTGTCTAATTACTATTATGTCTTGATCTTTTAGTCATGAGCCAAGTGAACAGATGTATATAAAAGTACAAATGGATTAAAGAAGTGAACAGAGATCTGCTTGTAGTGGCTTTTAAATCCAGTGTGTAGAGATTTACCAAGAGATAAAATTCAATTCCTGTTCTGCTCTGGAAAGGAAATATTTGGTGAGGTGATCCCTTCTTCGACCACAACACAGCTTAGATTCTCTTTATTCCTTATACTGTTCAGTCAAGAAAATATGGATCATCTTCCCCATATCTGCTACCAGCCATGGTGGGAAGCTGCACAGCAAACTTGCTGGGGGTTTCATATCACCTCCTACTTCATCTTCTGCTTATCAGTTCTTCAATGTTTTCTCTAACAGGGTATAAAAGCCCAGGAAAGTTTAAAAATATGTTTCTTACACACCTGCTTAAAAGACTTGCTTCATCTACCTTGTACATTTTAAAGGATCACTGAGACTGTGTATAAATAGCAACCAGTAATCTGAAAAATCCTCCACTAATGGGAGTGACTCCTGGCCAAGCAGAAGGAGAAAACCGGTGCTTGTTCTCCTGTACTTCCGAAGTAGGTCAGGTGTGCTCACACCTGTGTGCTCTGACCTGCGTGTCCTCTGGGTTTTCCATGAGACTTCTGTGGCCCTAAAACATAATTATCAGTCATTTAGAATGCTGAAGTTCGAAATCCCTGAAATAATGGGAGGATTGTGTTGCTGCCCACATGAGTGTTATAGTTGTGGTATCACAGCAAGCCTCAGCCATGGCATTATGGGGAGTGGAAGTTCTCAAAGGTCTTTGTGAATAATCCTAGAGGATGAGGACTGGCTAAGTAACTACCTTTCTCTACTTAAACTATGCGCAATCCGTGGTCCCAGAAGCATGCTATGCCACAGGTTGTATCTGGGCTTTGTCTCAAAGGGAAGCACACAATGAATTGCCAAAGAGAATCAAATGATATATGAATTTGCAGGATAGACTTCTGGGGACCAATCAGGATTTGGGAGAAAAACAAAAAGCTAAATTATTTGGCAAAATGCACTATTTATTATCTGATTCTCATTTAAAAATACATTGCTAATCATTTCTGAAAAGACTAACTCTGTATTTTTCATTTGGGGGAGGTTATTTTTAGCTGCCATCCAGAAGTTTTTTTGAAATCACAACTGGGGTGCTGATCCAGCTTTGAGGATTCACCTTAAGGTGCCTGTTGTTGTACTGAATGCAAACCCCATTATTCCTGCCTGCCAACATTTTGTTTCCAGATGCACATTTTCCTTCTGCACTGAAATGTGTAAAGAAACCTTGCTCATCTGCCTTTTATCCATGCTTTATATGTATACATGTATGTATTATAAAGAAAGAATACCAGTGGAGCAATGAGAGTTAGTTGCAAAATGCTTCTTGTCTGTAGGTTGCTGAGTCCTCAATAAACAATGATAGGCAGCAAGACTGATTTAAATCAACATGCTCTCTACTGGGTTTTCTTGGGGTACTGGAAATGAAATATGCAGAATCAGCCTGACTGTTTCTTCTATCCCTTGATGTCCTTCTAACCACAAGTCTTTTTTATTAAAGGAAAACAAATCAACCAAACAAACAAACAATCACAACAAAAACAAACAACAAGAAGAAAAACAATAAATAAACAAACAAAACTCCCCAAAAAACCAAACAGAACAACAGCAGTACTATAAATAACATGTCTTCTAGTTCTGAAGGATGTTCCTCAAACGAATGAGGGTGGAATGCACTTTACATACATCAGAAAAGAGAACATTTAACCTCTAATTGAGACATTAACTTCTCATTTAGGGATAAGCAAGATAACTGCTAAATCAGACATGTACCATTTTTAGCTGTCAGGGTTCAGATACTTCTGCTTGAAAGCTTGCTTGTTTTGTATCTGAATATCTACAACTGAATGACAAACAGGAAATGGAAGCATAACTCTATTTAGAATACAAATTATATTGTTCTGAGATCTAAAATAGAGGGTACTAAAATAAATAGGCCAGAAAAGAGACTGTGAACTTGCAATATTAAAAATTTTAATTATAAATTACTAACTTTAATAATATGCATTTATATTAGTATTTATAATAAATATACATTTATATTTTATTTAATAAAATAACAAAATAATAATATATTTTAATATACAATTTTATAATATTTGAACAGGTGTTTATAATTAATATATATACCATAATAGCAGAGACTTAGAAAAAGCTAATGTAGTTGCAAAACAGTTAAGTGTACATTGTACCAGAAAAATGTAGTCAAATAGGCTAAAAGTATTTTAAAAATGCTACTAATAATTTCACCTTTTAAGGAAAAAAGTATTTCATAGATATAGTATACTACAGAATATATAAAGATTTTTATTCTTTAATGATTCATATTTTCCTCAATATATTGAACNAATCACAACAAAAACAAACAACAAGAAGAAAAACAATAAATAAACAAACAAAACTCCCCAAAAAACCAAACAGAACAGTAGTACTATAAATAACATGTCTTCTAGTTCTGAAGGATGTTCCTCAAACGAATGAGGGTGGAATGCACTTTACATACATCAGAAAAGAGAACATTTAACCTCTAATTGACACATTAACTTTTCATTTAGGGATAAGCAAGATAACTGCTAAATCAGACATGTACCATTTTTAGCTGTCAGGGTTCAGATACTTCTGCTTGAAAGCTTGCTTGTTTTGTATCTGAATATCTACAACTGAATGACAAACAGGAAATGGAAGCATAACTCTATTTAGAATACAAATTATATTGTTCTGAGATCTAAAATAGAGGGTACTAAAATAAATAGGCCAGAAAAGAGACTGTGAACTTGCAATATTAAAAATTTTAATTATAAATTACTAACTTTAATAATATGCATTTATATTAGTATTTATAATAANTGAACAAATTTTCAAAAATGCATCTTTTTATTATGCATTGAAAGTGTAAGAAACGCTTTCCCTTACAGAATACAGTTTTTCACTGGCAGGATGACATAGAATGCGGTGGTTTTACATTTCTCACAGTTCAAAATTTCAAAATGTCTGGGTCACTTTCTCATGCTATAGAAGGTTTTTAGGCCTAATCAGGAGTGGAGAATAAAATCAACCTTTCCAATCCTCAGTCAAAGCTGTTCTCCAATCATTCTGATTTTTTGGGTTAGAAATTAGTCCTTAATACTATTAAATAAATTGCTACAGGCTGGTTTTGTGTTTGGTTTTGGTTTTTTATTTATCTTACACAGAACCACCAAAGGTAACAGAGTTTTCAGAGAATCACAATCCTCATCAACAGAATCGCTACACTAAAGTTATTCTTATGTGGGTCAGCTTCATGTACCCTCACATTAACTTCCTAAAACATTTAAGAAAGTACATTGATGGCTGAAAAGACCAGGAATCTAATTTTTCTCTTTTATACAGGCTTGTGTTCTGCCCTGCTCCTTCTCAATTCCCACACTCAGAAGAGAGAAAAGGCTGAATGTGATAATATACAGTAGCAGAGCTTGCATAAGGTAGTAAGGTCGAATTCATATATAAGACAGGAACAATTTGTGAAGCCTGGATCTTCTTAACAACCTTCTAAAGTCAAGAGTTTTTGGGGTTTTTTTTAAGTTATAATGCCCTGCAATCGTGCAGCAAGCTGTTCCATAAGAAAACAAAATAAAAAATGACCACCACGAAAACAAGGAAACAAACAAGAACCTCCTCATCTTTTGCTCTATTTATGAGCAAAGTTGATGCACATGGTGGTAGGAGATTTACACAGATAAACTAGAGAGAATAAAACACCCAGAGTGGCTGAATTTGTTAGAGAAAATTGTTGCCATTTTGAGCAGCAAAACAAAAGCTCTACAATACACAAAAAAATATCTCCAATTCAAAAAGACAAAGCAATAATGTAAAGACATTTTTATTGTCTTGGAAAAGCCTGTTAAATGTTGAATGAAAGGAGAAAAAGTAGTAGTATTTGGTGAGTAAAAATACAATTTATTTCTATTATAAAATTCTAATATAAGGATACCTAAACTATTTAGCTTTTTAATTATTTTTTATTATTATTTTTGTTAGTAATACTTATACTAATATGCATATTTTGATTTACATAAATTTATAAGACATCTACTAGTTTTTTTCAGTAGACATTGCCCAGTAGACTGTATTTTCAGTGATCTTGCTAACAGTTTTTGCTTTACTATTTTGTCCCAGGGCTTAGTACTCCTCTTGACCTGGAGGCCATGCTGGTTTTGTGGAAGAATGTGAAAATGAAGCAGTGGGAGAATTGCTTAAGCAATTTTTCTGTGTGAGGAGACTCATCAGGGTATAAAACTGGTGGAGCAATGCCACTGTCTCTCAGCTGCTTTCTTCACCAGCCACAGCTCGTGGCAGGAAGTCTGCCAAAAGAGAAGAACCCAAGCTACAAAGGAAGGGGAATGAGAAGATGACGTAGCAACACACATCTCTACTGAAACTGGTGAATGAATTTGTATCCCTTGGATACAAATTTGAGTTTTCAGCCAAAAAGAGTTTGCTAACCTTTCAATTTTTAACCGCAGGCAGCAGGAGTTTGGAGTGGGGTTTTTTGGGTTGGTTGGTAGGGGTTATTTTTGCTTGGTTTTTAGGGGTTTTTTCACTATATTAACATATTTTCTTTCATCTTAGATCTCCACTAGCAGCTACAGCAGTACAAGGAATAATTGATTAATTAAATGGAAGGAGCAGAAAAGAAGTGGTGAGAAGACTGCTGCTTAAATAACATTTTGCCAACAGAAATCATAATTCTGGATTGAATAAAGTGGAAAAGAGCATTTTGTACTTGAAAGAATGAAGTTCTTTCTAGTAGTTTTTCTGATAAGGGATGTATTTCTGTTAGGTTAAATAAACAGATTTTTTTTAAACAGGGGGAAAAACAGCTCACAGGCTTGTCTAGAAGATCCAGAACGCCTCCTTTATAAAAAAAGAATCCATCTTGAAATCCTCAGATTCCTCTCCCCACCCCCAAATATTCAGGGTAAGAACAACAGTCAAATACTACCTCAAATATTTGTTTAGAGAGCAGTGTAACCACTAGCCCATGTTCTAGGCTACAGAGAGATTGAGTGAGGTTCCATCTTGGTACATGGACAAAGAAGGAAGTAGATGTTTGGGTTTGATTCTAATGAGGGTGCATTTGCTTCCTTTTATCTTGTATAACTTAGTGTACTTTTGTTTCCTACTCCAAGTTTTGGAAATAAAAAACCCCAAAACTCCAGAGATTAATCCTTATCTTCCCTTGTCTTGTGTTATGTGTGGTTGCAAGCTAAAATCAAAGCTCTCTATGCCTTTGAAACACCTTCAGTGAGGCAAGTGGGATATTCCGGCAGTTTGAATTCTCTCCACTTTACGGCTTCAGAGAATCTCTGGGGTAATGTATTTCTTCTCAGCCATATTTCCCAAAGGCTAGTGAAATAGGAACCTTGAGGGGATAAGAATTTTGTAATCATAATAGCAAAAGTGAAAAAAAAATCCTCCTAGAAGAGAATACGGCAGTAAAGAACAGACCTGCACCCTAAGGCTCCCAGGCAAGCTTGTGAGCCTTGTGATTTTTGCCCTTTTTATTGTCACTGAATTGTATGACCACGGGGGTAAAATCACTCTTACTAAAGACCTTTTACCACTGTCATTAAAACTAGTGATGAGATTTGACAGAAAATTTCAACAGACTGAGGGCAAGGCTGACATCTGTTAAAAAAGACTTGTCAAACTTACTTGGAAAAGGACCAGAACCCTGGTGCTCTTGTCAAATTTCTTTTCCTTGTCTTCCAGGAGAAAAAAAGACCCCAAGCGAACAACCTCCCGATGCCCACATTCCCAAAAAACCGAACCCACAACCAAATCCATAAAATTGTTCACTATCATACATACAAAATATCTGCAGTTTCTCATTTCTGAAATCTTATTCCACAATTATGTGATCTAGTGTTACATGTATGAAAAGGCTTCTTTTTGGTATGGTCCTGAAAACCTAATATACGTTCTCAGAAGTCAAGAATTAAATTCATAATGAAGATCAGGAAAAATCATAAGATGCGAATTTAAAAATCTTCATGATATTGAAGAATGATGAGAAAGCCTCCATCAGAATTATGTTACTATTACAAAGTGAAGTGCCATCAGTTTGGTTAAGTTTGGCTTACAAAATGAGTCTTCTCCTGAAATCACTATAGTTTAAGATCCATTTTGCCCATACTCACTTGGGTAGAATTTTTGCCAACTGCAGGAAGAACAAAGTTGAATGTTAGCATGATCTAGATCCCTCAGCAATGTCCATATGCAAGACTTTGATATGAGAAAATATTTTCCTTCAGAGAAAATAGGTCCTTATTTTTTAATATATATTTAAATCCCATAAATTAAAGATTACCTTCATGCAGTTATTTAAGGGTAAAAACACTCAGATGACAAATACAGCATAACCTGAAGTTAGGAAGTCAAGATCAGATTTCTGTAAGACCTGTTTTTTGTCAAAGACAACTTACAGGGCTCATTAAAGGGAAAAGTGCATTAAATTTTCCAGTTCTGTCATATAAAGTGCCAGGCTAGGTGGTCTAATTGTTGCTTTCAGGGTAAAATCTATGAATTTGTTAATGGTATCGTGACTAATTTATGCATGTGCATAAGTGGTTTTCTGTACCAGGTTCTAAGTTTTAAAATTATTTTTGTTGCAAGTGGAAAATTCCAGAGAGAATATTTCACTATTTTGTGAAAGAAAAGAAAAGAAAAGAAAAGAAAAGAAAAGAAAAGAAAAGAAAAGAAAAGAAAAGAAAAGAAAAGAAAAGAAAAGAAAAGAAAAGAAAAGAAAAGAAAAGAAAAGAAAAGAAAAGAAAAGAAAAGAAAAGAAAAGAAAAGATCCTTACCAACAATACGTTTGGGTTTAATTGTAGGTAGTAAGTATTTTTAGAATTTATTCTAAAGACTTTTAATTATGGATTCAACAGGGAGATGGAAATATTTTTACTCAGATTACTTAAAAATAAGTCTACAAACCCAGAAATTCTGCAAAGCAGATAATTATATAATTGGAAATATGTCAGTAACTATACAGTAAATAAGAGAAAGGATCTGAAAGCAAAAATATCTTTCTTTTATTTGAATTTTATGGGTTTAAAAAAAAGTAATCAATCATTTTCTCTTGCGAATAGGTGCTGGGCTTCCTCCCCTGTAATTTATACCAAATTGTCCTCTGACATTTCATTTTGCTGTTTTAAATTGTTGCAACTTTGAATAAAACATTTTTATGCTTTGTGTATTGTAAATTAATTGCTTCTGTCAGATTAATAGCTCTTCTTGGGAATACAGGAAATTATGGTACGCTTGACAGTGGATTTTCAGTGCTCCCATGAAAACTGAAGGAAACTGATGCAAAAGAAAAACCCAAAACAATAAAAACCCCATGCCTCCCTGAACAAATAAAATAATAAGCAGAGATTATTTCTTCTCAGAAAGCTCCTGCAAGCATTGTCATGTCAGATATTGGACAGTAGAGTACAGTCACCCTTCAAGGAAAGGCATTTTAAAATTCATTTCAGTCATTGCTCGTAATTGAGTTTAACAGCTCAAAATCCTTCAGTTGACCTCCTGTCTATCTTTGTTTCTTCTAATACAGTTATTCAGAGAGCAAAATGTCTACCCAAACAATGTGGAATGACAACAGTAAATATCTATACACACATAAACATATATACACGTATTTGTTGTATATGCACGACAATTTGTATATTGTAATTTTCATATACATATATATGTACAATATAAGTTTGTGTTGTTAAATATAAATAACGTATTTATATGTATCAACCATACCCTTACATGAAAAATAAAAAAAATTGTCAAAGCCATCTGGTTTTGGAATGTTAGAACTGATGCAGGCAGATAATTGCAATTGCTTAAATTGTTTGGGTTTTTTCCATACACAAAGAAAATTTCAGAGCCACATGCTACAAAAAGATCACATATGGAAACTAATTAAAATCTTGTCAAAGTGAGCCTGTCATCTGAACTGAAGTGAGCAAGAAAATGGAACAACTCTGCTACAAAATTTGGCACAATAAGTTGTTTTTATTTGAAAATACCTTGAAAGAATTTAGAAGCTGAAATATGCTCTCAAAAACACTATTTTAAAGCTGATATTCTTCTTTCTCCCTACTATTCCTTCAATACCTTGACATTTCTAGCTATAAAATCCCAGAGCCTGATTAGAATAGTATCCTAGCATCACAACTTTATCTGGTTTTGACAAAAACTTCTATTACCTTGTCTACAGAAGAAAGATATGCAAGGAACTAGAGTATGGACAGCACAAACCAGATGAAAATGCCAGCAGGGATTCTGGATTTGCTGCCCTTTAAAGGAGGGCCTTCCAGAGGGTCTATCCCCCTGTCCCATTAAACCTTTGAAAAAGTACCAGGAACTATTAATTGCCTTAATGGTTGGCACCTCTACCTTCCTAAGGTTTTCTTAATTTATTTTGGTAAATTCCTTAACAGTATTGGTTTTGCATGTAGCAATTAATTTCATTTCAGCTTTGTCCCTGTCCTATCAGTATTTCTTCTTGAAACATGACCTGTATGTTTGACTATGTTAATAGCTAAACTAAACACTTCTGAGGAAGGCACTTACCACTGCACCACCTTTCAAACATAAAAGGTGAGGAAAAAGCAGCTTTTACTAATTTTTTACAAATATATTTTCTCAGGCAGTGTGCAAATTATATTTCTGCTTATCTTGTTGCCTCATTTCTTTCTCAGCTAGAAGAACAGCCAAACTCTCACTCCTAAGACCAAATAAAGTTTGACAACTCCCTATTGATGTTTTAATCATCTTCTGAATACCTCAGATCTGTCCTACTGGAAGAAAAAAAGATTATTACTCAGGTTTTCTGTCTGTTCTACTCCAGTATTTCACCCAGCTTCACTCCTCATACAACAAACCCCTCTCTAAATATATCTCCACCAGAAAAGAATTTAATAACATGAAGTTTCTCTTCCATCAGTATTTTCCTCGGGGCGCTGACCAGACTCACCGGGAGCCTCCACCCACACCAGTCGGCCCAGGAACTCTATTTAACCTCAGCCTGGGGCATACCAGAAAAGTTGTAGTCTCCAGGTCAGTTATAACTCGGCTACAGGCCTCGTTCATACTGATCTTGACCTACGGACAGCTTTTCTAGCTCTGCCTTGTCACAGTTCATCTGTGAGTAAATTGATGCACCTCGACCTATGTTGTGGTCCGGTATTGCCTCTGAGAGCAGCCTCGGCTCATGGAAGAATTAGGGACACGGTGTTTTATAAGGTGTTAATCAGGTCTTTATTTCTGGGGCCCAACCAGCATGGTCGGCCACTCGCACAGACTGACCCCGCTCCCCGGGGAAACCCCCCTCGCTCCCCGGCCGGGCCACACAAAACATCCAATCACAAACACAGCTCGAGAACACGTGACCTGAGCGCAGGGGCTCCGGAAACCCCGTTCTCTGCCATGCGTCCCCCAGGCTCCCCTCCCACCCTGGGGG
>VYXC01005331.1:315929-403144 GCA_013397175.1 Platysteira castanea | reverse complement strand
TTATGTCAAAAAACATATCTCGAGTGACATTAAAGAAGTTTTTAAACAGCCATTCGAAAAACTTTTCCAGATGTCCTGGCATAAGCTCTGCGTTTTGCTGTGTTAGAATTTCTTTAACTTCGAGATACAGTTCTTTTTGTGGTTTCGATAGCCACATATCCCACTGTCCTTCCATGATCCCAGACGGAGCAGCCAAACCAGGAGAACAAGGAGAGAGAGTCAAGGAACTTTACCTCGCTGAGTTTCTCCTGGGTTCTTCGCTGCTCCTCGAAGCTGTTTCAGAGGTTCATGGGCTCGTCCCACGTCCCTCCTGGGGTGCCATCTGTTGTGGTCCGGTATTGCCTCTGAGAGCAGCCTCGGCTCATGGAAGAATTAGGGACACGGTGTTTTATAAGGTGTTAATCAGGTCTTTATTTCTGGGGCCCAACCAGCATGGTCGGCCACTCGCTCAGACTGACCCCGCTCCCCGGGGAAACCCCCATCGCTCCCCGGGCGGGCNTCTATTTAACCTCAGCCTGGGGCATACCAGAAAAGTTGTAGTCTCCAGGTCAGTTATAACTCGGCTACAGGCCTCGTTCATACTGATCTTGACCTACGGACAGCTTTTCTAGCTCTGCCTTGTCACAGCTCATCTGTTAGTAAATTGATGCATCTCAACCTAACCTTGTCCTTCAGGCAGACTTAATGGCTTGTCCTGGACCTGTCTCATTACCATGAAATAGCCTATTGATTAGGACTCCTGACTGGACCTGACCACGATCTCCATGTCTGTCCTGCTGCCTTGCATGGGTATTTTGGGACGGGCCTTCATTGTTAAGCCCTCTGGCTTAGCATGTCGTGCAACTTCTGTCCCTTAGCCAGCAGCTGGTCCATGGTACCCCAACAGCTCCCTCCCTCCAAAATCCTAGTTGCATCCCATACATACTTCAAAGTAAGATTGATCTTCACCTTATGATTTTTATATGGAAACATACAATATGTTGAGGTACTGCTGCTTTCTCTCTCTTCTTCCAGATACTTGGAAATATGTTTCCTGACTGTACTCCTGGCTATATTTACAGTCATGTTGCAATTGTGACTAGTTTCGGTGCAAAAAGATTGAGATTTGTGTAAGTACCTTCAAAAAACATAATTTTTCCTCCTTCCAAGTCACATCCAGGCTTCATCTCTTTAATAACTGGAATTGTCATTATAGATGAGAAAACATTAATACCAGGAGCAACTGGTGTGCAGTCGCAGACAAATATATCATAGAATGGTTTGGGTTGGAAGGGACCTTAAAGATCATCTACCTTCAACACCCCTGCCATGGGCAAGGGACACCTTCCACTACACAAGGTTGCTCAAAGTCCCATCCAACCTGGCCTTGAACACTTCCAGGGGTGGGGCACCCACAATTTTCTGGGCAAACCCTTCCAATGTCTCAGCATTCTTATACTGAAGAATTTCTTCCTACTATCTAATCTAAACCTACTTTCAGTTTAAAGCCATACCCCTTGTCCTGCCCTAGTGAGAAATCCCTACATACAAGATGGAATATCTTTTACTATAACTTCTTATAAACTTCTATGAATCTAAATTTCTCCAAATACAAGGATCTTCAAATATATTTTCCAATTCGCTGCCTTTATTATAGTGATAGCAAATGATCTTACTCCAATTCACTTGTCCATTGCTTCAGTTAGTGACTTGATTTTTTTCTCATATTATTCTCTATACAGTTTCTTCTAATTTCTCTGTTTCCTGAGTGTTGGCTCTTCTGGATACCAATTGCTCATCATGATCAGTTTGCCTAAAAATAAAATGATTGTACATCTGCTGACCAATTGCATTTTTTCTGAGATGTTTTCTAAAGCATTAAATTGTTTGTGCAACAATACAAAACACAAAAGTTAAGTATTGCTTAATGTACATTTTCTTGTCACTTTTTCTCTGGATTTTGGTATTCTCTCCATTTTTGCTGCTTACACTAGTTTCCCTGAATAAATGTGTCAAGGGAATGACTTGACTCAGTAGTATTGAATTACTAGAGTTTTAATTTGGTGTATTATGCCACATATATTTATTTAAAAACTGAAAATTATACCTTGCATTTGAAATCATCATTCTCACAAATCTCCCCAATATGTTCTATCTCCAAATTCCAAAGCTGTGCTAGTTTAATAATTGTTTTATAAAGGTAGCCCTTGAATACCTTAATTTCTACCATTCAAGACAAACCTACTTCAGGACCCAGCATGGCTTGGTATTGACATCATTGCTGCTCTTTTCACTTCATTTTTACTGTTTCATTAGTGACAGTCCCCAACACTTCACAGACAAATAAAGCTTGGACCTGCTCATCTGAGAAATATTTATGCAATATATCTCTGGATAATTTGGAAAATCTGTTATAATAAATATTTTTAATGGAAGAACTTGCAGTTTTATAATTTTGATTTTCATTAAATTTCAAAGATACTGTCTAGAGCTGAACCAGAGAGAGGCAGAAAAGATGCAGAGGAAAACGTACTCAAAATAAAAAATAAAATAATAAAATGTGCAATAAACCAGTACTCAAGTACCTAGAAACTGATTTTCTGATTAATATTATGATTTCTTTTTTAATAGCTTACACTAATTTTTTTTAACTTAGAACATTAAATATAATATTCCTTTCCTCAATAATTTTCCATTTAAAATCATACTGCGTTATCAACTACGTGTTTCAATTAAATAGATGACACTTTTAATGACATATTCTTAGGTAGTTTGAAAGTGGTTTTGTCATAATTTGGGAAAGAAATGGACATGTCAGGGTAGAATAAAAAATCTAAGAATTTATTTTTCTTGCAAGATGGAGAAGTAGGAGGCAATCCTGTGAGAAGAATCAAGTAAAGAAATGCAGTCTCTCCTGTGATTATGTAGGAGAGAATGCTGTAGCAATGTTAACTTCAATTCAGTCAAGGTCCAACTTATTCTTAGGTAAGTTTTGCAGGTTTCTGTTTCTTTCATGTCAATAATTAGCATAGAATGGAAAGTTTCGGTTACTATGCTTTCTAAATTGTGGACTCTATATGGGTAATTTCTGCATCATGATTTGCTGGCTGGCTGAGTAGCAGAGTTTGGAATTTGGCTTTAGTTCCTGTAGAATAGTTGCACATACACTGTATATGTATAAATACTTTGGACACTGTTTAGGATAGAAGAAAATATATTTTCTTAAATAGCATTGACTTATGAATTGTGACTGGAAATCAAATCAATAAGTATGTGTTTCAATTATTTCATATATGAAGTCTGAATGGTGGGTTTGTTTTTGCAAACTGGTTTCTCTCTTCCCATTTATCTACTATTAAAAATATGGTAATATTCCATTTTTCTTCCTTGGTTGCAGGACTTTTGTATCCCCCATTAACGTTTGAAGCACTCTTTGTGCTTACAGTAGAAAGTTTACACGACAGCATGAAGGATACATTCATTCACGGCTGCCAATGGATTTTTAATGTAAACATTTCACAACTTGTTTCTAGTAGTTTATATCTAAAGCCTGACTATGCCCGGGAGCTCCAGTCTAGAACAAATATGATTAATTTATCTGTATAGTCTACACTGGGTTTGAATATAGTCCACTGAAAAAACTGTGCATCCTGCTACCTTGTAAGATTTCTCAGATCCAGCCCTTGTTCAGCAGTTGCACTGAAGCAGGACCAAAATAAATCACTGAAGAGTCTCTAAGCCAACAGATATCATTAGACTTGGAGTTACAAGCTTAGACAGATGTCCTGAGACTGCAGTATGCATCCATCTGTAATCAGTGAGAATGAAGAAGAAAAATTTCACTTGTATCTCTACAGTGAATACAGATTGAATCCAAAAAGCCCAGGCACTCTGGTCCACCTCTTTTGAGGAGCTTTGACACTGCTTTGTGCAGCGGATGTAGACCTGTGTTTGCCTATTTACAAGTGATGTACAGATATTAATCCAGGAAGACTATTTAGAAATCTATATCTCACAGACAACAGTCATTCAGTAGCACCCTCATATTCAGAAAGTGTGAAGAGGAAGGAGAGAAAGAAGATTTTTATCCTTTCATTACTTTGTGGCTACAAAATATCAGCTGAAAGCTTTCAACAGCTGTCAGAGCTTTTCCTGCCTGAAAAATCTTACAAGACATAAAAGCTCAAGTAACTTTGGATTTCCAGTTCTACCATTAATGGGAACACTGGAAGACCTGCCAAGTCAGTACTTTCATGGCATTTTTATTTGGTTGCAGAACAAAGAAACTCAGAGTACAGATATTCATATGTAGATTTTGTCCTTCAAATTACAATTTCAATGCCTTTGAATTTTACCCAATCAGCATTCCTGATTTTCAGAGCCTTTCCTTGTAACCTTCTTGTGCCAGTTTCCTGACTGGTCTTGCTGTCATCCACATTCAATCAAGATTCAGAGAGTGCTTGTAATTTATATTTCAATTTTATTCTTTTGAAAAGTAACTCTTAATCTGTCTCTCAGAAGGAACTGGCACATTAGGCAAAACACAAGCAAACAAACAATAATTAGAATAACTAGTGAATTTGAATTTCTATGATTTGTTCTATTTGATTTGTTCCCCTTATTTACAGTCAGACAACATATCCATAAAATTTCATTCTTGACTCCTCATCAAAGTTATTGCTCCATTCATATGCTAAAAAAGCTTTAGAAAGCTTTCATATCTTCATAGTAAAATGGATAAATTAAGTAACACATGATAGTGAATATATTTATGATGAACTCTTCTTGTCTTGTTGCTATGAGTCTATCTGTCCAATAATTATTTTCTTACACTGGATCGATTAAAAAAGATCATTAATTCAGTTGCACTATTGTAATATTCATACTGCAATCATACCTTTTGCAATGAGAACAAACAGCCATTAGAATAATTTTCCTGGGAAATTGGTGAATTTCCTTGACAGTAGACACCTTTAAGATTCATCTGGGTAGGATGCTGGGCCATCTTGCCTAGACCATATTTTTATTAAAAAAGGCTGATCAAGATGATCCTTGAGGTACCTTCAAACCTGATATTCTATGATGCTGTGAATTATTTTGGATCCCTGACTGGATGAGAGATCAAACACCTTCAGCATACATGTTAAAATAATTTAACTTTGATTTCCATGGCATTCACACTAGTAAACAGCATTTCTTTAATGGAAAGAAATTAAATGCCTGTGTCTAAATGCTTTCTTTTCTGTGGAAAATAAATATTAAAAAACTTGGAATTTGTCTAAATGATTAATTTATAACACCAAAGAATGCTCCTAAGAGATTGTGTATTGCTCAGAACATAGTCTTCAGTATTAAGAACTGAGGCTGATCCTGGAGATAACTTGATGCTATAGTGAGCAAGGAGACTAAGCTAGAAAGAAAACACTATATCGCATCTTGTGGCCATACCTTTCAGCTTTCATTGCACAGTAATAATTTTAAATGAACTTGAAAAGAAGGAAGTCTCTGGTAAACCATTCCTAATATTTAGAGCAAACAGACAAAAGCTGCATAGATTTTTGGACTTAATATGCTTGTACAGGAATGA
The DNA here is from genome assembly GCA_013397175.1 of Platysteira castanea. Lineage (NCBI taxonomy): Eukaryota > Metazoa > Chordata > Aves > Passeriformes > Platysteira > Platysteira castanea. The sequence continues at coordinate 397,578 of VYXC01005331.1, read as the reverse complement.
CATGACATCCATTTCTAGTATTGAACACTGAATTTCTTTACAGATGTATATTTTTAGGCTTTTTGCCCTTCTAGTAAACTTTTTACAAATAAAATGAAATAAATTATGTTATGTTATTGGAACTTCTTTTTGAAATATGTCCTAGGTAGGTTATGTTTAATTTTGATATTGTTAAACAAGAATTTTCTTCTATGACCTCATGCGAAAGAGAGAACATAGAGTGTGTTGACTGAAACAGAAACAGGCCTTATTATTAATGTTTATTGTATTGCTGCTTAATTGAAGGTTGGAACCTATGACACAGAAAGCATTAAATAAAATTTCTGATACAACCTTTTAGAATTGACACTCCAAGTTTACAAAAGAACTAGAAGGAAGGAAGTAAGGAATTAAATGGTTTCAGTGGGTTTTAGACTGAATTCATCGCATGAATTCTATTGTTGTTGCAAATCATGCTGTTACAAAGAATTTAAGTCAATGGTTCATAATTTCCCCTCAAGAACAGTAGATGCATACCTTTACGTCTCATGCAGTTTAACAGAGTGCAATTCATCTCTTCCTTCAAATTGCCTTTCTGCCTGTATTTATAACATTAACAATTCCCAAGCAAACAAAACAGGACTGTAGAAATTAAATGTAGCTCTGAAAGCACCCAGGTGGTTTTTTAATTTGGTTTGTTTTCTCCCTTCATCTGAGAGAGTAGACATTTGAATATATCATGGCACTACAATGAAAGAGGAACAATTTCTGAAGAGAAGTTGTAAGCAGAGTTGATGATCAGCTGAGGCAGCTGTCAGTTCTTGGAACAGGGAGAGGATAGAATTACTGAGCAATTGGTGAGACGAATAGCAAACAAAAATGTTCACACATGTTAGAGTCAAGAAGAAAAGAAAAACATACTTAAAAAATTACAGTAGAAGGAAAAAACTTCTTATTTACCCAAAATCATTATTGACAGTCTAATTTTGTAGAAGAATAATTCCTGGTTCTTATGTTGCTACGCAGGATTACAGTGGTGTCTATCTACTATCCTGGAGGAAGATATTTCTAAACTCTGCTGTACTGAACTGGAAGGGTCATGACCTTTCAGTGACAATGTTGGCAGACCTGACTCATTGCAATTTCACAGACATATTCACATATTCACATATATTTAGTCATTAACACAAGAATTCCCATACACTGCTATAACAGATTTCATGGGCCAATCCATTCCTCTCGGGAGAAAATTTATATTCTATCTCAGTTTTTAAACTGATACATAACTTGAAAATAGATCACGTATGGAGATCTGCTCAGAAATCTCAACAAGTGGTCACATTATCTGCCTAAACAACACCATCTGATATTCAAAAAACCTGGTTTATCCTGGACATTCTTCCCTTAATCCTCATTTCCTTTTATTGTGTGTTAAATATTTGCACACAGCCCACATGCACATATATGCATATCTCAAGGGTTTTTTGGTTTCCAAGGACTTTGGTTTGAAGAAACACTTGGATGACAGTTATGCTATTTTCATCACATTCCTTCTGAAATGCCTGTCAGGCTTGGTTTTGATGACATAATCTATTTTGTCCTGTGTGCTTCAGGCCAAAATTTAAATGAAACCTGAGAAAAATTTGTCATCAAACAGTCCAAGAATGAGGTAAGTAGTATGTAGCAAGACATCCAGTGTGGAAGTGGGAAATCAGACCTCCCTGTCAGCTCCTGTTCAGGATCTTTACAAGTACACAAGTATAACACTATCTCAGTTTTAATCTAGACTTTAGTCTTGAAGTCTCAATATATTTTTTTAAGTATCTGATACTACTGAATTGACTTAATAACAGTTTTATAATTTGCTCACTATTGTGAGTTTGCTCTCAACATTATTAGTAAGCAGTTACATGCAGTATTTTCTAAATTTATCTTAAGAAAGAACCAGAATCTGTGTTACAGAACAGCTTTCTTGGCTTTTCCATTAATGAGCAAAGTTATCCTTCAGATGTATCACAGAGGCTTGAATTTATACTTACCACTTTTGTATCACAGGATCAAACCTGCTTTTTCTGTGAAAACAAAGAGGAAAAAACAAAATAATTTAAAATAATACAGTTCTATTCCTTGCCTCTCCTGTAAAAAAAAAAAAAAAAAAAAAAAAAAAAAAAAAAAAGATTAAATAATAGAGAAAAAATTCCTAAGCAAAGTCCTGCAATATAGGTTGTGGTATGGTAGTTAAGGAGCTGATGAGTGACAGTTGGCTGGTTTTTCTTCAGTTTAACCAAAATATTCATTGTATGTTCTGATAATAATGCTTTGAGCTATTCTTGCAGCCTGACATATCCCAGCTCCCCCTGTACACTTTTTTTGTCAGTGTAGCTCTTTCTTTTGCCTTGTGGTTTGCTGGTATTTGAGGGAAAATAGGGAGTTTGCTCTGTAATATGAAGATATTGTTCTTCCAGTCCTAAGTAGCCCGTGATATGATCTATTTTTTCTGTCTCAGCTGAGGGCTCTAAGCAAGCACAACTCTGGAATGTGTTAAGAGATTAAACTGTACTCTAGATCTGCAATCAGTGACAAGTGACTCACTTGAAATACCCTCACTTTAGTTCTTACATATAATTAAGTGTTGATTCCATCAACAAAAGGGAATGTAAATAGATTTGTGCACCTTATGTATTTGCTCAAGGATCTCTTTTTAGATTACAGAGAAAAAACATGGCTCTACTCTTAAGGCTGGTTAAGTCACAACTTGAAACAAAACCTGAAGCTTTGTTTTTTTTCTCTTCTGACTCATGGAAGCCTAGAACTGCTAAATTCCAGTTGGAGAATATATTATCATATGTAGTGCCTGCCAAAATTGTTTCTGGGACTTCATAATAAACCAGTCTTTTAAAAATAAGTTCTTCGCATTTCATATTGAATGATTTTACAAAAAAAGAAGGGAAGATATATGGAAAGTGGTACAATAATTAAGAAAAGGTTGGGGTTTTTTAACCTTGAGAATTTTTATCAGTCTGCCTTGTCATGTCTAAAATTAAAAGGCAATATTAATTAATTAATATCATAAATACATCTAAGACAAAATCCATAGTACACAAAATTTCCAAGAGGAATTCCTTCTTCTCTATATTATTAACTATTCAGGTTTTTAGGTATAGTATGAAAGCTGAAACAAAGTATGTAGCAATGGAAAAGTCAATCTGTTAATTTGAGACAAATTTGGTGTTTCATTTTAAAATGCAGAAGGAACTATGATACAGAGTTTTCATTGAAGCTAATAACATTGCTCTCTTCACAGAGATTTCTTAATCTCTTCAGAGTTTAATAAACAGAATTAATGAAAAAGTTTTAGATAAGTTCATCTTCTTTTAAAATTTCTAGATAAAAAAAAACTTCTTGAAATTTTTAAGTTTTTCCATGTTTGATGGCTGAAATATTGATATCTTTTATATCAGTGAGATCAGAATTTCATCTGTAAGTTATGACGTTGCTGTAGCAATACCTCTAGCACACAGATATATTTTGGAATTCTCCACATACCTATTCTGAACTATTACCCTAAGTTATAAATTCCAGTTAATCCATATTTAAGAGTTTATGTATTTGAATTTTTTATTTGAAATTTTACAAAAATCTCCAATAATAATCTCCTCTAAAGGTTTGTACATACAGCTTTTTTAGAACTTTAGGCTGCAATTAATACCAGAAAAACTTATAATAAGAAAAGGGGTTTTTTTTAACTTTGCAGATCTTATTGGTTTTGCAGTATTCTCAAGTTTATGCCTATTCAATACTATTGTTAGCACACATCGACAGAATAAGATGTAACTGCCATGCATTATTTAAAAGTCACACCTTGACAAGCAATGACAATTGAGCATGACAATTTTGGTGATTCTTATTTGTTAGGATTTCACCATAATCACTTCTCAGGCTTCTTCCAAAATTCCTGTTGAATAATAGTTTGAAGCAGCTCAGCAGCAGTATTTTATTCTATTAAACTAGAAAATTCCTCCTCAAACCATCTGGGCTGGCAGGTGTTCATCATCACATCTAGGTTGCTATGAGACAAGATTTGCTTATACTAATTAGTCACATAGCATGAAACTCCAATTTTGCTCATTTGAAACAACTTATGTCTGCAAGGGCATATTACCAGTACCTGTAAAGCCCAAGGTGTAAGACCCAAGTTAATAATATCAGAAAAAGAGAAGACAGGGCTACTCATACATGTAAAACATTTCAGGTTTGCCCCTAGCTCTCTGACCCATGGAGGGTAGCTTAATATGAATGATGTGTTAGTGTTTGCCTCTGTGACACAGATTAAGTCACAAGGCCCGCTCCGTCATTCTCTTAAACTAACAGAAATTAGGGTATCTCTCTGAGTTGGAGCCATTGTGGTGTTGAATTTTCCTCCTGAGAACCTTCCTCATGCTTTCAGGCCTGGGAGACGAGAAGATGGGAAATACTATGCAGTTCAAATACTTGAGTTACAATTTTTTTATTATTTGCATTATAATGAAGCCCAGAAGATTAAGATAAAGTTAATACAGCATTCAATAGCCAACATTATGAACAGCCAATAGACATGCTACAGACTTTTCCATATTAAAGTTGAAATAACCAAAGCGTAAAATTGAGACAACCCAAAATCAGCATAATTTGAGATAAATTCAGGCAATATACTCTCCAGTCCTGGTAGCATTCCAAGTAAATGACGACTCCAGTTTTGAATCAAAAACTTCCCCACACACTTGCTCACAAATACTCCTTATAAATATCTAGACATTGAGTGTAAACAATCTCAAAATTCAAAGATAGTTTGGAAGAGGTGTACAATTATGTACTGATTATGTTTCCACTCAGTTGAAGACCCTGAAAAGGGGCTAAGTTCATTCTAAAGAACATATGCCCAGGATTTCACAGTCATAGTGGTTTCATTCAAGTTGTGCCAACCAGAGGAGCCAGTATAATGAATAATTTAATTCAAAAACAACTTCTTATCATTCTGTCCAGGGTAGCATACACCTATTTTTCTTTAATACAGTGAGCATAAATGTTTCTAAGAGACTAGAACATAGGGGGTCCTCAGGCCACTGGGATATAGCTCAACACGGTCTTCCTTATCAGTTTTTTTGCCCCATAAATCTTACAGAGCTTGTGGAAGTGCCTTTGACAGGGAAAAGGCAGATTGTCACAGTTACTGCACAATACTGTAAGTGAGGCTTTGAATTATCTCTGATCTATTGAGTCTCCATTACCCTTGCCTAATACCAGTTTCTCTCAGTTTTTTCAAATACTCAAAACTAAGTTATTTCTGTCTTCAATGTTCGTATGCCTGTACTGACACACAGCTAAGAGATTCCTAATGAGTGGCCTTTAATCAACTGTCAAGGCATCAGACATTGCCTTTGACATGTTTTTTGCCTACCTTTTTTCATTGTCTGGTTGTAGCTGCTCCATACTAAGCCTGCAAGAGCACTGAATCACTCTTTGAGGATCCTGCTGGATGTTAGAGAACTGAGCCTCACATAACTGAAATTGTCAGATCCAGTGGCAGCACCTATATCTCCTGAGGTCATACATTCCAGGTATGTAATTAGTCCTCCAGGTATGTAATTAGTTCAAATAGCATAACAAATTATTTGGTTTGCAGTTAAAGTTTGTTTTTTTCTCTTTCATCGATATTCTGGTGAGTTTTGGTGTACTCAACGTAACTTGTGTGGACCGACTTCAAGAAGAAGACTCCAGGGAGTTGTAGCTTCCCCTGGCATTAATACTTGATTACATCTGTACCAGAAAAACCATCCATCTGGATTAATTAGTATATATGGGCTCAGATTCTATTTTCCTTTCTCTTGATGGCACACAGCCACCTTGACCATAAAGCAATTGAAAAAAAAATCACTGTATTTAATGTGACAGACCAGCTTATGATGAATACAAAAATGCATTAGACTTTTAATTCATAGTGGTAATAAGCAACAGACAGCTTTCCACAGGAGCAGTGATTTTTAGAGTGCAGTTTCTTTTTCCCTGATTTGACACAACTCACTTTTCTTGTTTGTCTGTCTGTTAGTTTGTTTTGGGGGTTTTTCTGGGTGGAGTTTTTTGATTTTTGTTTGGTTTTTTGCTTGTTTTTTTTTAGGCTTTTTGGGGTTTTTTTGTATATTTGCTTGGTTTGGGGTTTTTTTTGCTTGGTATTTTTTGTTTTGTCTTGGTTTGGTTTTGTCAGAATAGTCCGTGTTTTCATTTGAAACACTTGCAGAATGGTCCAAATCTGAAAACAAAACTTTACTGCTATAATAATCTTCACTCAGATTAATACTGCAGGCTGGTATTCATTCAAGATCTTACTGGGGAACCATCTCCAGCTCTGCTTACACTGGCAAGTCGTAAGAATAACAGAAGTGGATCCTCAAGAATGACTCACATGATGCTGAAGACTTAAAATCCATATGTGTTTTGGAGCTTGAGATAGGGCTGTTAGAAATGATATATTTTATTTCACAAAGTTCTAATAGTTGACTGAGAATGTAATTTTGGGTCCCAGTATATTCCTCAGTTTTCATTGTCTCAAAATGCTAAAAGGCTCAAAACTCCAGCTAACAATGAAGAGAGGAACTTTTAGAATTCTTGCAGAGCCCCTCTATTTCAGACCGAAAAGAAATGGTCCCTCCTGCCTCCCAAATTTTAAAGTCCCCATAATCAAAAAAATACTGGAAAGAATTTTAAAAAGATCCCCACAGCAAAAACTGTTGTGGCAAGAGATAAGCTGTATAAAGTGTTCCACTCCATTGTTGAATGGAATAATTTGCCTGGAATCATTAAATTCTTATCTATTCTTGCAGCAAGCAAACTGAGAAACCTGCTGATTCAAGGGAAATTTGATTATTTCATAGACATCGTTCTTCAGCCAATTAAGGAGAAGAAAATTCTGGTACTGTCTTGATGTGAGGGACAGGAAAACAGGCATTTAAATTCCTGGTAGCACAAACTTTTAAATTGAGAAGGAAAAAATATAAAAATAAGCCAAATTTATCCTAGCATTTTTTGCTGAACCAAGTACTCAATGCTTTTCTTTATAAGGTTAGTGACATGTAAAAAGCTGTATGGATATTGTGATATTTACATAAATTATTGATGAGTACCTTCTTACTTTAATTTACCTGCACTTGTGAGATTGATAGTTATCCCACTGGCATTACAGCATATGCTTTTTTGTTCTTTATTTTGTTTGTTCACAAGAATATTTAAGGAAAAAATTTTTATCTGCAATTTGTACATGTCACAGTACAAACACTGATTATGTCCCTCTATACCTGCCTTGGGTGGTCTGAAATGCATGAGTTACAACAAGAGAAGGAAGTCAGTTTTCCAAGCCACTGAACAATCAGTTAAAATGAGTGAGGAGGAGGGATATAAGGAGTGTCCTTGGCACACAAAGGTCTTTTGATGGAGAGCATTTGTTCATCAAACAAAGAGTCCACCATGTAGCTGGATAGTAAGACAATTTGAAAGACTGGACATTTCTCAACATGAATTCTGTATAACTGCACTCGTGCTAACACAAGGTAATGGGCTTCCTGACTAATCCAACCAGTCAAAGAGTGGATGCAAAGCAGAAATAGCACAAACAGTTCTTTTCTCAGGAGGCACAAAACTAGGAGGAAAAGAAGAAAAGGATCATAGAAACAGAAAAACACCATTTCTAACTTGTGCAACATCTTTCCAGTAATATGAAGGCTGTTGAATACTTAATCATACTTTCCTCCTGTGCTCTCATTAGCATCTCATCTTCTGAAGTGCAGGTCACTTAATTCCCAAATACTAATTTTAAAAAAATATTTGTAACTTTCATACAAAATTTTCAAGTTAGAATGACCACCCTTACAATTTATTTCCAGAGATGTAAATACCCATCACTGCAGGCACAAAAAGGCAAATACTGTCTCTTCTACTGCCCCCTTAGATGTCTTCAGGCAAACATCTTTTCTATCTGTTAAATCAAAGTTAGATGCAGCCATGAAGTTGAGATGTTATGTATGTCCAGAAATAACCTGTCCAGACAGCTGTCAGAAAAGGAACTAAAAAGAAGACCTTTGTTTTCATTCTGTAGCATGGATGCATATATAACCTGGGGCTTTTATTCAATCTTTATTATTACTAACACAGACCAAGGCAGCATGTGTATGAAAACACATATATATAACCGTGCAATGTAAGAAGAAGGAGCAGGTGCTGAAATTGTTACAGCCACAAGAAGGATGAAGAAGATATTGTGGTGGGTGTCACAAAGATTCCACCGGGCATAGCACACTGATTTTGCATATCTAAAAGACTTATGAAATGAGAAGGAGAGAGTTTAAAGAAAGTTCTGACCTAAAACAAGGAAAGAAAAAAGAGAGAAAGAGAGAAAGAGAGAAAGAGAGAAAGAGAGAAGCAAACCAAAAAAATCTAGAAGATCCTGAAAAATAAGCTAACAAAAAACATACCTCTGAAGTTTGGATAATTTTATCAGAGAAAAAGAATTGAATGGTATATTAATAGGGACAGTCATAAAGATAAATTGCTTTTTATTTATAGCCCTGTTAGTACCTGGATACAATATGCTAAGCTCCTCAGCCACCAATTTATTGTGGCATTGTTTTTATTTAGCATGATTTATTTTATGTTTATTGAGTGTTAATGATGGAAAATCTCATAACTCTCTTAAATATTAGTCAGGTATGGAATTGTAAGCACTCAAAGTTTAAAAAAAGACAGTTGTTTTCAGATGTTTAAATCTGTGAGATCACCTCAGAAGGAGATCCCTTGGTACTAAATGGAAAAGATTGCCCTTATTTTTTCTAGATCTTTAACCTAAATTTTGCTATGGAATTAAACACCAGTGAAATTAATAGATATGAAATTCCAGAAGATTTTGAGGAGGTAAAAAATGACCAGGAAAATATTGCTACATTTTAATTACATTATATGAATACATTATAATTATATTTTAATTATTGCCATGGTGTTAAAAATGTGAGGGAACCCACAAACAAACAAACAAAAAAATCAAAACCAAAACCAACAAGATGGTAAATGCAACAGAGCTTGTGTTTTATTCTTGCTAACACAATTTTCAGGACAGCTCTCTTAGTAGTAGTACTAGTTCTGTCCCTGGGTAAGATTTTAAAGGAGAAACCAGCTTCAGTACAGTGTATTTCATTAACTGTCATTCATAGCTTTAGAAAACACCCTTTTGTGTAGCAGATGCTCTCTCGATGCAAAGCCTTCAGAGAGATTCATTAGCAATTGAATGTGCAATTAATGAATGAATTTCAGCCTTCATCCGCCTCAGTTCATGGATAGATATCAGTAGTATAACTTCCTGTGGAAGTGAACAAGGAAAATTTGTGACCCCATCATCTTTTCTATTTATGTTTCCCCTTTATATTTTCATCTCGAACTGCTTAGGAAAAAAATGATCATAGCTGTGGACACTCAGATATATAATTGGCTAATCTGAATGGAATGTCATTTTTATGTTCAGATTTGGAGAGCCTCTTAAAAATCTTAGCAGAATCATATGTGGGTTTCATTACCTCATAGTAAAGAAACTTTTTAAATAAATAGAAAAAAATTAACCACATTTAATGTAAATGTGTACATCTTTTTTATAAGGAAAATAAGGGTGTTATTATCAACACCCAAAGGTAAATCTGAAGTATACTTTCATGAATCATTCTCAGGAACAATGTAAGACATAAACATGACAGTCAAAGGTTATATCTCTATGGGCTTACACAACATTTGATTTATGTGCAAGAGAACTCCATAGCGAAATGTGCTCATTTCATCCCACTCTAAAGTATGGTGTATTAAATAAAAAACCCCCACTAAATCCATGGGAGAGAAAAATCTCTTAAAAATAGATAATCTTAGTTGTTGGGGTTTATTTAATACTTACCTGTTGGTTTCATAATTCCAAATAAATGTGATTTGACCAAAATCAAAATGTTTTCTGTAATTGTGAAAACCAGATTAATGTTTACAGAGAAGGAAATTTTCAAACTAATTTCCCAGTAAAACTTCACAACAGATAACAGACTTCCTTTGTATACATACAAGCATTTCCAATCTCTCCTGGAGAGCCACCTTCTCTCATTTTAAAAGTCATCAGAAGTGTCATCCCAAAGGCAGGAGAAGAATGAACAAGTTTCTTGATAGCAAGTATGTAGAACACATTGATTTGCATTAAAAAATCACAAATGTTCCCTATTACATCAAATACAATTTTCTTCTTCAACTCCTGGGAGGTTTTGAACATGATTCCATTCCTATAAATTTTACAGACATGTCAAGTTACCATTTTTCAATAAAAAAACTTTGTTTATTCAATTTTAATGCAGTGACTTTCAGGAATCTTTTTTTTTTTTTTTTGGTCATAATCTGTATATCTTAAAATTCTACAACAATTAATTAAGCCACATTTAATCTCATTTAACCAAGAAATTCCTGGTTCTTAATGAAATGAGGTTGAAGGAAAAAAGAAAGTTGTGCTATTTTACTATTATAACTTCTAGTGTCAGTGGATTTAAACTGGAATTAAAATTAAATTTCAACAAGTTTGACAATGTACAGTGGCACACGGTGCAAGCACTGCTGAAGATAACCACAGGAGTCTGTTTTAGGAACTGGCATGTGATTCATCTTTGGGACACACAGTAAATGGCTAACATTCACAAATATCTTCTCAGAATCTTTTCATGTGCCTGTGGGAAATGATTTAGTTGAAAGCACTGATGTCTCTCATATTCCTTTGCAAACAAAGACAACATGTAAACAAAGGCTTTCAGAGATTAAGTGAGATGTATTGACTAATAGTGTCATTAGTCCCTCACATTTCACATGCCTAGACTTGAAGAATATATTTCTGGTTATAAAAATGCAGTCTCTTCGAGTGAAAATATGCAAATAGAGTTTACTCGATAGAGTAAACTATATGTTTAAAGTGCTCAATAGAGATAGAGCACTGTTGACTCACTGAACACTTGGTGAATTGACTTAAGGAAGTTTGACTTTCATAACTCTCTGTGACAATAGCAAAGATTTTTGATGTCTACGGGATTTTTCCCATCACATATTTGTGACAATATTATCACACCCAATTCTGTACTGAGAAGTATGTTCATCCAATTCTGTCAATCCTTATTGTGAAGCATCCCATTAGGTAACATGGCAAAAGATGGCCCCCCATGTGGGAGTACAAGAATGGGCTGTAGGCAGTCTTGACTTGGGTGAGTTACAGCTGTGCTGGACCAGGTGTTTCTGCTAAAGACTAGAGACCAGCTGACCCTCTGGTGGGTAACTCATAAGAGAAAGGGGAGGACCCTGGAGGAGCAGTAGGAGGAGAAAGCAAGTTAGCAGCACAGAAGAGAGAGACTAGATGAGCACTAGTACTAAGAAAGCAAGCAGGACTGAAGCAGCCTCCTTTGTAGCCCTGGACTGAGAGAGGGTTTTTTGTTTACTGTCACCCACACACAAGGGAATGTAGAGGAAAGCCATAGTTGTGGGAATCCCAGTATCTGGATGCATAACCTCGTCTTGGAACTTGTGATAGAGGCAGTGTAGGAGGCACCTGGAGAGAGCAAGGAGCCAGACTCACCTACTGGTCAGGCTGAATGCCCATGACTTGGAGAGGCACAGTGTGTGACTCGCTAGACAAGCAAGATCTCACCAAGCTGGCACACACTGGCAGTGTGTACATGTTTTTGATATATACTGTTGATTCATCTATGGTAATGCTACTCAATGAAAGAGAAATTACCAAAATAGGGAATTTTATATTTCAGATTTGAATCTATGTGACAAAATCATAAACGGTGTTTAGTGCTGTTTTTCCTTTTATAAAGTGATTTCCAACAGTTTAAGAATTATTTGGTAATGGGGAAATTCTTGAAGTAGATTAAGTCTATCTAAGGATTGGATTCAGATAAACCAAACCAGAATACATCTTCTGATGCTTAAACTTCTAAAAATTCACAGATAACTTGAAAGTAAAGCGCGGCCACTTGAAAGATAAGTGATAGGTTCTATGATACGTCACCTCACTGCTGAATGGACCAGATCTATTCAGCCTGAGAAGGCTTTGAGGGAATCTACCAGCATCCCTTTAGAGCTCATAAGGAGATGTTAAAGAAGACGGAACTGAGATCTTCACGGTGGTGTGTGGCAGGAGAATGAGGGACAATAAACACAAGCTGAAAGAGAAGAGCTTGGATCTGGACACAGGAAAACATTTTTCACCATGAGGGCAGGCAGGCAATAGAGCCAGGTCTGAGCAGGCTCTGAGGTCTCTGGCCTTGGAAGTTTTCACAGCCCAGCTGGATAAAGCCTTAAGCAACCTGATCTGATTCCAGAGCTGGTAGTCAGTGTGCCCCAAAGGCAATGGCACCTGTGGTCTGGCTTCGGTCGGGGAGCGACAGGGCAGAGCCCTGCAGGCTGGGCTGTCCCACTGCCCCAGCCAGGAGCAGGCAGCTGGTATTTAGCAGGGACAATTATGTGCTGTTTCCAGGATTTATTCAAACTATGGATTAATTTAATAAAAAAAAATCAGATTAGATTTCTATCAATCAGCAGTGAAAAACCTTGAGAAGTTAACTGCTTAGTAATTGATTTCAGTTTAAGCACTGTTGTTTTTCATGACCTATTTTTATCTTGTTAGAAACTCTTTTTTTTTCCTTGTTTAGTAATCTGTAAAATTTATCTTGTAACACATTCTGAATAAAAGTGCTAGGGTCTAAGGTCCAACGAAAATAAATCTGGTAATAAAAATAATTTCCATGCTGTGGCCTAATAATAGTTTTCAATACTTATACTATTTCAGAAGCCTGTCAAAATAACAAAAAATTATTTCACTTTTAGCACCGATCTTGACTATCTACACTTTAGTTTGTGATGTTAAATTAAACTAATGAAGAAATGCAGGATTAATTCTATATAAACATTTTGCAATAAAGACAAAACTATTCTGTGGTATTGACAATAATTTTTGATCTACAATCTAGTAAGGCAATATTGACCACAATTTTCTGCATTATTGAAAACCATACTAATTAATATTAAAATTCTAGAATTTGTTTTGTTTTGTTCAGCTTTAAAGAGCAGCTTTCAAGAAGGTGAATTGGAATTTGTGAATCCAATACCAGGTAATTATCTAAAATAATCAAACAAACAAAAAGAAAAAAGAAAGGATGACCCTGTGGTTATACCATTATGTGTACTGGACATGAATACAATATTAATCTTTATAGAAAAAAACCCAAAATGATTAATTAGGTGACTTATAAAAGTCCAGAGTTACCACTGAAATGAAACTGTATACAGCAGCTGCTTATATGTCAAGGTTTTTTTGCAGATGTTTTTGATGTGAGACTTCCTCTGATTTCTGCATGCACCTGGACATGTGAACTTGACTTTTGCCCAAGCATCAGTGAATTCTAAAGACTATAGGAATAACCCAAAGGTCACTTGAGTTGTACGCTGGCATCTTTTCCTCATGGCTAACGACACTAACAGGAATCAGGCATTCATGAATGGAAGGCACAGGTTCTTGATACTACCTAGTTTACACACCATAGTGATTAGACTCTCAAAATATTAAGTATATATTAAGTATATATTTGTTTTCCTACTTTGGAGGGAAATGGAGATTTCTAAAATTATATTTCTGTAATTTCTGTGTTTCTTACAGAAAAAGGTTTAGTAGGCTGGATAGCCTCCTGCTCAGAAAATAGTAAGAAAAAATGCAGTTTAATTGTTAGACTACTGTCTTCCATGTTACTAGGCACAAATCCTCAAGCACTTCTGCAATTTACATTATATTGCTATTGAATGAAACAACAATAATATACTGGCAGACCAAAATCTAAGAGTCCCTTTGGCAAGGAATATTTAATATAAAACTATAGAATTTTTTTCTCATCTACTGTCTGCAGGACAAGGATTCAGCATCTCAAGAATTACTCAGGAGAGATAAAACATTCTCAGTCACTAGATAGTGACATCTTTCTGCTGGAAGTTAAGGAGCTTTCTTAACAAGCAGAACTTTGAGTTCTAGTTTCCCCTGCAATGCTGAACCAGAGTATCACTCCCACTGACAACCCTTATGTAGTAAGAAAAGCATAACGAAAACCCCAAACTTCTTGCACCATTGCCATCAAAAAACAAACAAACAAACAACCCCAAAACCCAAACAAAAAACAAACAGCCTCCAAACAAACAAACAATCAAACAAACCAAAAATCCCCCAGAAAATCCCCAGATAAATTACAAGTAGCAACAAGTAGCAATCCTTTGAGGCTCCAGTTTCTAAGCAGTTGTTTTGATACTTGAGGTACAGCACAGAGTAGTGCTCAGTAGCCTGATGAGTAGCTCAGAGTCTGATGGTACCTCTGGAAAGGAAGAATAGTTTAAAGGCACAGTAACTGCCTGTTTAACTTGAAGGCACCTAAATATTTAATTGGATCTAGTCTAAGAAGATATTTGTAGGACTATCTTCTAACATGTAACCAGCTCTTGCTCACATGTAAGGGACAAACACAGCAGAACAAAAAATTGCTACTACCTTAACTGATAGGTTGCTCAAGCTATTATCCCTTGCTATTTTGAGAAAATTCTTTTTCTTTTCCATTTAATTCAGCACCGAGTGGAGATTATTTCATGTTTTGACTCAAAGGAAAAGTGTTATTTAATAACTGCCAGTACTAATTCCTGGATCATGCATATTTTCCTTGAGAGTCTCCAGATTGAATGCCTGCACCTTTCCTTCCTTCCACACATTAGTTATAAGATCTGACAGAACCACAATACCCAGTAATATGGCTGCAGGGCACGTAAATAAATATTTAACACCTACAAAAGAAATTTATTTTTCATAATAACCAGAAATTTTACAAATGAAAGTCAGATGATTCTGCAGATACTCCATAGCACAAAAATGAGCTACTACTCATGTGATGGAACTTACTAATATTTTCTCAAACTGGAGAAACAGTCCTGAGACCAGGAGAGGGGTTCCCCCATCGTGGCATTTCTGTGATATTTCTTGGTCAAAAAATGGGTCTTTCATCACCCCATTAAGTCAGACTGTGGTTAACATAAACAGGGTCTGCAGAAACACTCAAAGAATGGTGGCATGAAACCTCCATTTTTCTTCCACTCCTCCAAACTCAGGGAAGTACAGTTATAGGGGAATTGATAAAGGTTTGGGACTCCCTTTTTTCACAGATTTGAGATCTCATTATCATTCCACAAATCAATTTGGCTAACAAGTGCAGATGTATCTGTGCCTTACCTTTTACATACAACCTTCTTAGATTTGTTAAAAGAAGAAATACAGTTTGTAAATGTAATATTCTTTTCCTATCTTCAAAGTGATTTTCTCAATCCCATCAAATGCAACTAGTGATTTCTCAAAGTAAATCAAGATTTTATATTTTAGAGTTTGTGTGGAACCCTGCTGGGACAGAAAAGAGTGCTCCTGGAAATAATAACGTTCTTCTTTCCTCTATTTACATTAGCCCATTTCCTGAAGTGTCAGATAAGAACAGATATTCTTTACAGATGTTTTGGCTAGGATTTCTTTTCTTTTCTTTTCTTTTCTTTTCTTTTCTTTTCTTTTCTTTTCTTTTCTTTTCTTTTCTTTTCTTTTCTTTTCTTTTCTTTTCTTTTCTTTTCTTTTCTTTTCTTTTCTTTTCTTTTCTTTTCTTTTCTTTTCTTTTCTTTTCTTTTCTTTTCTTTTCTTTTCTTTTCTTTTCTTTTCTTTTCTTTTCTTTTCTTTTCTTTTCTTTTCTTTTCTTTTCTTTTCTTTTCTTTTTATAAACTTCTCACTTCTGGCTTATACATACTTTACCTGTATGCCATGATGTATCCTTAAAGTGTTTTTTGTTCTTACCAACACTTGAAAGCAAAAACTTTCAGACTCCATTATATATGGATATGTCATGACTGATCAAAAGTTTCAGGGGTTCATGAGAGTCAATAATAATAATTAAGAAAAGAGGAAAGAACAGCTAAAAACTCCAGAAAAGAAGTAAAAAGAAAAACAATCTTGAAATCTAATTATAGACTTAAGATTGAGCAAATACGTGAGAGATGAAGCATAAAGCAGCAGCCATTTTTATATAACTATAGTTCATTAAATTAAAACAATAACCTCATTGCATCTGAGCTGGTTGATCTTTTATTCACTAACTAGCTAATAGAAGGCATTTTATACTAAAAGTATTTCTGTGTAGAGGATGTTGCTTAGGATTTTTTTGAGAACAACCTCCAAGATAATGTTCCATTATTCATACTAATCATAAACAAAGGTCTTCTCTCAAGGGGTTATTTAGAAATACTTGCTTCTTTTTAAATAAGCAGTGTAATTCATTCGCATGTTATTCTGTAATAATTTCAGATTTAATTATTTCTGTTTATTACAAGGGGAAAGCAAATTGTACTTTCTAAGCACATATTCCCTTAAGAGATACAAGGATTAATTTATGACTTATATTTTTGTTTTCAATTGGATAAATTATGAGGGGTGATGCAAAGACCAGTGATGGGAAACACTTTTCAACTGTTAATGTAGAAATTCGAGTTCAGTGCATGGATGGCAGTTACCCTTGTTTTTTTTTTCTCTAACCCCTCAACCCTTGCCCACACCGTGGTCATTTATATGTGCCAGTGACAAGTCAGAAAGAATTAGGAACAAGTGAAAACAAAAGCTTTTTTATTCCCTTTGAATTTGTAATAGTGACTGAAGTGAATTCTGTGATTTTTCTCTTACGATGTCCCATTCAAAAAAGAAAAGAAGAAAACACAAACAACAAATAACCACAGTATCTGAATACCCTATAAAACATTACTTACTGCTAAGAAAATAATTTCAGTGGCATAGATCTAGAAAGAAGTTTTTAGTACAAGATGCATATCAATAAACTGAGAAAAAAATTAGAAAGTATTAGAAAAAACCTTGCAACTAGAAAATCAAAGATCTTAAGTTCAATGTGAAGATGTGTATATGGGTTGATCCTCGTATTATTTCAGATTTATTTGATTATTCTCTTATACTTGGTTCAGCAGAATCTGATTCTTAACAATGACTGGGAGGAAACAATAATTACCATTACTTCTCTTTCACATCTGAGAAATTGTAGTAAAAGGCAGCACATACTTGTACAGTTTTAAAGATGAAGTTCAAAAATAAAGAAAAAAGAAGTGACAGGAAGGCATAGCAACATAACTGGGAGAGGAGGAAGAATATTTGCAAATTGGAAAAGATTGAAAATGTCACACAGATTTTGGTCATTTCTTTAGTGACAAAGAGACTAGACAGGTTGGCAAGCCATTTTGGTTTTCCTTCTGTTCCTCACCAAGGCTGACCCAATCTTGCACTTAGTAATTACATCTTTTTTATCACAAAACAAAAGTGCATCTTTGAAGCGAGACTCCAGGAGCCAATTAGGCAGATTAGTTTCAAAACACACAGGATGCAGCAGTTCTCATTTACTGACCCTTGGATAGTGTGCTAATGATTTTGTCTCTATATCATCAGCTTATTAGGTCACTTGCAGCTACTTTAGGTTTTAAAAATGTTACAAAGTTGATTAGCTACCCCAACCTAACTGGAATATGTGGGCTGACTGTTCAGCTGTATCATCTGCTGCTGAGTTTAAAAAAAGAGGACAAAATCAGTGAAGTGGAGAGTCAGCTCAAAGTCCAGTTCTAAATGTTCCTAACTGTGATTGCTTTAATTGGCTTTATCAACAGAAATTTTCTCTGTACACAATGTATTGTTTACCTAAGATAGAGCCAGCAGCACCGTCAGAAAATGTACATATTTCTCTTACTACATAAAAGTGATGAAGGAATTCTAGCTTGATTTTTTTTTTCAGAGTTTTAATTTTTGTATTTTTAATTTCCATGGTGCTATTTGTAATAAGGTAAGGAATCTACAGTCATTCCTTTCCCTGGTAGTTATAAACAATAGTAAGCTTATTAATAAAGAGTAGAACTTCAGTTTAATATTTCAACAGGAATAAGTCAGTATATCATCATACCATACCGTATCAGATCGTATCACGTCATATACCATATCTTCCTCTCAGCCTGTTGAATATTAGTATTGAATCTAGTTAAAGCCAACAAAAAGCTAAGAACTGAAACACGATGATCTTCAAAATATACAGAGCAATGTGAAGGTTACTACACCATTTCCATTGTTGCTAGTGTTATGGGGAAAAATACTACTAGGCTAAATATCTGTTATCACATTTGTGCTGGTGATCACTGTACTCTGCAATCCGTTAGACAGTTCCTGAAGGGAGTAAAAACAGTTCAGGAAGACTGTTCTTTGCAAAACATCAGCAGGGTCTGGGTTCTGTCAAAAATAAATTTATGAACCTAGCCCTATCCTGGGGGTAAACTGTGCTTATAGTACTGAATTTTACTGCTTGATAAATAAACAGGTCTTAAAAGACTTTTTACTTTGATAACTTTGTTGATTTTGTTTTGTTGATGACGATTAAAACCATTTTTTGTATTTTTTTCATGAAATTGCAACACTGTGAAAAAAAACCTAAAAATTGTAGAAAGAAAATGAGTTAGGGTGAGGCAGAGGGAGAGGGAGAGGGAGAGGGAGAGGGAGGTATTCCACAGTCACAGTGTGCAGGAAGTGATAGGCATCTTGAAAAGCAAGTAACCTCACCTTACTTAGAGCTCTGAGGAAAGCAGAAATCCTCTTCTAGAATTAATGACAACAAAGAGACAAATGACTTGATGTGTTAAATGGCTGAGGTATCAAATATAAGCAGTATACTAGTAAAGAGATATTTCCAAATAGTGTACAACTAGTCCAACTGCACAATACATCCATAAATAACCATTAGGTTTATTGTTAATAGGGCTACAGTGTCAGATCTATCATGGAGCCAACACATTTCTAATAAAAATGTTCACTTTAGTTACTGAGCTCACGGGGATTAGGATCTCCATTTATTTTCTTGGAATGCTTTCCACTATGACTGCTTCAAACTTGATAAAACCTGTGCTGTAAACTTTGCTCTTTTCCTTGCTAGCTGGGTGTAATTATTGTGTAGGAAAAAAAAAGGTTTAAAAAAGAAATGTATTGTGCTTGTGCTGTGTAGAATTATAGTAATAGTGTTGATTTACATCAGACAAATATCTGAGTTCTCAAATGCCATTACTTAATCAAGCTATGAATACAGTTTTACTTGGATCTATTTTTACTTAAAACATGCATTCATCTTTTCCGTATATATTCAATCACTTTCACAGTTTAGGCACGTGACACATCAAATCCTCTCATTTTTCCCCAAATTATTTGTGACAAATTGACGGCTCTTAGCACCAGGCTTGTAGTGCATTATATGATGTATGACTTAAACAGGGAGTTCCTCAAATGGTCAAATATCAGTTGATACAGCTCTTTTATATAGCAGTCAAATCTCATTTAATTCTGGGAAGGTAATCTTAACTATTTCTTGCATTCTGTCAACAATTTATTTTTCCCTCACAGTGTTGAATACAAATACCTATGTTGAATACAAATATCTGTCAGAAATAAGCCAAGAAACTTCATGGAAAGGTCTTTGCTTCTGGAGTGGAAAGAAACTCTTACTAGATGAGAGTCATGACTATGACATTTTCTATAGTGCTGCAGAAATAAACAGATGATTGCTTCCTTTTCACAGGCATTTACTGCAATGCAATGGGCAGGGCACTGGAAGACCAGATTAACAGAGAGGGTCAGAAAACTGCAGATGGACATAAAACTGAAAATTTTCAGATCCTTACATAAAAAGTTGCTTCAGCACATTACCCTGGCCTTCGATGAGCTTTTATTTTTTTAATGCATACAATTTGTTGTACTTTGGTGCAACTCTTGAAACTACTTTAAAAGATGTAGAGCCCTAACTGGACTCCTTACAAGAAGACTTGCATCACTCTTTAAAGATTTAAAACTAAATTTCTATTCTCCTGAACTCAATTCTAAGCTGCAGTTTTGAAGTTTGAGAAGGCCAAAGATGCCTTTCATTTCTTTTGTGAAAGTATGGATCTCACGAACAGAGCAGCAAGTATACTTTTTGACTTTACACATCTTTGATTGCCAGAACATTTCAGGACCATTTCTTTAATCTTCTGAGAAGATTCTCTTGATGACTCAGATTATAAAGATAGATCTCATTTACTGATCTGTGCAAGCAGATGAAGTTTCTGACACTTTCATACATGCTCTTTTTTTAATAATCTTCCTAACAGAAGAACTTAAGTAGATGAAATATAAAATAGACAGTTAATTATGAAAATAGAAAAACTGCCTGAATTAAATGAGGATTGTTCCCTATGAGCAAGAAAGCTTTAAAAGTTGAAATATGAAACTTTCTTAATGATTAATATTTTAAAATTGAAGGGAATCAAATGGAAATTCAGCTGAAAGTTACCTGATGGGCTCCATAGAAAGCGTATGTTTAGTATAGGAGAATCTTAGGGAACTTCGCACATACATACTAGGGGAAATGAAAGCGAAGAGATAAAAGCCGTATTCAGAATGGAGGTTTTAAATTATTTGATTGGGATGAGAATTTTTTGTATTAGTAATGGGTGAACTTGACTGACTCTTTTTACAGCCCTATTTTCATGAAATGTGAAGAGATCAGGAAAATAGGTCTGTAAAGTATTTGCTTCCTGAAGTAAATGAATTACTTTTTCTGTTTGTATTCATTTATATATATATATAATGTTCCTGGGGATTAATTTGAAAATTGCAGTTCTCTGCAGTCACAGACAGTTTCCAGAACTGCTACCTGCATAACAGCTGATAGATTTCAATGGTAAGATTTACCCAAAGAAATATATGGCTGGTAGTTTCCACTCCTGACATCTCCAGCTGAGAATCAACAACTTATTTAAATCACACTACAATCAAGTGAAAAAACTGTCGGACAAGTCTAAAACTTCCAGAGCTCCATGAAGACTCTTGGTTTTCATATGTATTCGAAAATTCAGTAAATCCAGTGCTTTAGATGAACATCAGAATAGGCATGTTTATTCTTGTTCTGTATTACAAGGTTAACTGTAGAAGGCCACAAACTATTTTCTTAAAGGTCTATTTGTTTCAGCTCTTCTATAATGTAATGGAAATCATATTTTAAATAAAAGGTGCCATTCAGAATTGCATCCCAGCAGGCATAAAATCTGCATTGGACATGTCTCTATTATGTATTGCAACTGAACACAGGATGCTAATTGTGATCATCATTAGTTCATAAAATGTTTCAGAAACACTATTGTTAACTGAATCAGACTGCTACACTTTACACTTCATAAATCCGACACTAACTAAGAAACAGAGCTGATCATGTCCCCTGTGGATTGCACTCATTGTTTCCTTCCTTCCTTCTTTTATTTGTGCTATTGAAATCAAAGCTTTGGAGAACAGCTGATTGCCTAATCCTGAGAGGACACTGGCATTTTCATATTAGCATCCCAAAAGGCAACTCATTTATGATTGTCTCACAGACACATACATAGGCATGTGTGGGGTGGAAAAGCTGAAGCCACCACAGCATGTAGTTCTAGAAGACATCCCCATTCTCTCTGCTCACCTCATAGTCTTACTAACAAAGCTTGTTTGAAATGCTGCTCATCAGACCATACTCCTCACACACACACCCTGTTGAGAGCTGCTTTCAGGAAGATGCAAATAGCAAAAATAAGGTGGTTTGAAGAGCTATTTGCTTGTTGATGTGGATCAACCAGGTTTAAGAATAGCAGAACAGAGAAGATGTGTATGGTGCCTAATCTGTTTCTTTATCTTGAAGCAAGTGGCTACTATGACTTAAATATTTCACTGAGTGACTAGAACACAATATGTGACAACCTGTCATGCAGTAGCAAAACCATATTGCAGTAAGAATACCACTCAGCAGTAATCACATATATTTTCAGTTAGACACCATTTTGAGAGACACAACAGTGCATTTAGAAAGTCCCTGTGAAAGAAAAATATGAGAGAACAGCAAGCCAGGTAAAGACCAGCTCCTAGACTCCACTTACCTGCTTTTAGCTTAGACATTACTCACATAATAATGGAAAGTGCAGATTTTCCCCTTTGTCGCATCTTGTCTTGAGACCAAGAACTATGAGAGAGCATGCCCTATCTTGTGAAATGGAAAAAGAGCACTGGTTTAGCAGCATATGGCCTTTTCTTCAACCACTGGCAACAGAAAAGGAGTTGACTGTGTCCAAGCACAGCAGCTAGGAGTGCTCAAGGGAGTAGGAGGCTGTATGGACCTTCCCTTTTCTCCACATCCTCTGCAGGTCCACAACACTGCATAATGCTACCAACCGATTCAATGTGGGGGTAACCAGATGAATTTACAGGCATTTGTCTTCATAGTAGAAAAGGAGATATGGTGACTGTAAGATGACTTTTCAGAAAGATTAGATGCTATTCCTGAAATTGGTGCTTGATTTATATTTTTAGCTTCAGAGAGCACAGTACATTCTTTAGCATCTAATCCATTAGCTCTGTTAGAATGTCCATATCTATGCTTTCCTATGGTAATAAACCCCACCCAAAAAAAAAAAAAAAAAAAAAGCCAAACAGATGAATAGAGAAATGTCTTTAAATTTCTCTGAATTTTGCTGAACTATGAAGTTCTTTTTAGGCCAGAGGAGTTAGAAAGTGAGTAGCTGTGTTGTACTCTTTCTTCAGGGATGCTAGCAACCTCATGCTGAGAACTTACTGCCTGCAATTCTGTAACAGGGCAAGTGGTTCTTCACCTGCTCAAAGGTGACATGAAAAACAGTATGTGTTCTAAGAACATAAAAATATTAGTAATCACTGGTATTATCACTTGAATTCACAGGTTTCACCTTTCTTTACTGAGGTCTCTCATGGCCATGACTTCTTGGATACTTAGAAAGGTAGGAAAATAGATCAGGTCCCAAAAGTTGCTTGGAAATTGCCTGCAATAATCCACAGTACAGATGTGAAACAAATTTCACTTATCTAGCATTTTAATTTCTTTTTATTTATACTGTGATTCTATTCTAAAAGGACAAGTTTCTAAAGGTATAAGCTTTCCCCTAAAGTCTGTATAAAAAAAAAAGAAAAGTTTCTCAGGAGTGGAAGAGAGATATGTGGAGGTGTTCTTCTGTAATCTTGTTACAGTTGAAACTTGTTTTTTTGTTCCTTCCACCCAGCCTAAGGTACTTCCAGGCTGTGATTACTAAGAATTTTCCCAGTCATGGGTTGGTCAAAAAATTTTTGACCAAGAATGTATTTTTCCATAAAGTGACTGAACATTTCTTGGCAGAGAAACCCTCCTAAGTACGGGCACCGTGAAGTCCAAAAATTTATTCATAAAGATCTTTGATTGATTCATGTGAGCTTTTTCATGTTTTTGGTAAAATCTATCAGAAAGAGAATTCCCTAATTAAAAATTTTACCTTTTCCCTGTCTATTATGTTCATCTCCACTGAAGCTTACAAACAGAAAAGAAAGAACCACACAAACCTTCCAGCCTAAATGTTTTGTGATCATCCCGTGGCATGGTTTGGGGCAGAGTGAGGAAGAATCTGGACTGTGTTTAAAACAGATACTTCTTGATGTAACCTAGTGAGACAAGCCCCCGACCTGAGCACCTTGCAGCACTGAAGCAAGGCATTGCTTTGTGGTGTATTGTGGGTGCTTAGCTGTATTCTAGAGAATGTGCAAAAAGTGTGAGTCCAGCAATTTCCACTTCAGTCTCTACAGTCAGCTCTCTCATCAGCACTCCGAGGAAGGTGAGAGAAAGGTTGTTGTGGAGGCCTCTCAGTGACTGTTGCTTCAATAAACAGAAAACACATTGCTGAGTCTGAGGACATAGATGTGGGAATAAGTTATTAACAGATACTCAGAATGGGGTTGTAAATGGCTTCAGGGTGTTTCATGCTTGTTGTTGATGCCCTAAACCAACTGAAGAACTTAAAGCAGTCCTCTGGCTCCAAACTCCTGTTAATGTCATTCTTAAGGGCAATTAGGTGTGTCACACCTTCCATACCTAGGACTATGTACTCCTGCTAACAGCCCACTTGCAACCCTTTGCCAGATGCACTGAATCTCCTGGTTTCTGCTGCTGCTGTTATGAAGAGAGAACTTAAGAATGAGTTTTTAATCTCTTTTCCTTGATTAATTTTAAGAGAAAAATCTTTCTTTAATAAACTTGAGTAGAACCCAGAATTAAGACCATTTAATGACACTGTTACCTGTAGGAATAACATTGCCAGAAAAATTAACTCTCTTAGAAAATAATTGCTACTTTAAGGCATTATT
Source organism: Platysteira castanea (assembly GCA_013397175.1). Taxonomy (NCBI): domain Eukaryota; kingdom Metazoa; phylum Chordata; class Aves; order Passeriformes; genus Platysteira; species Platysteira castanea. The sequence goes on along the minus strand of VYXC01005331.1, from coordinate 373,220 downwards.
TCTCATTTTCAGTAACCTTTTGTATCCAGACCAAGCTTTTATGGCTCTGGGTTTGTGGATGGGAAGCAAAATTTCTGTTTCTTTGAGGGAGTCATTTTCAATTAGTGTGGCCTGGCAGCCAGGAGGGCCAACTGTGCCTGGAGTCCATCAGGCACAGCATCCCCATCTGGGCAAGTCCTGCTTTGCTCTGCACTGGTGCGGCCTCACCTTGAACGTTGTGTACAGTTTTGGGTACTACAATATAAGAAGGATATAAAGCTATTGGAGAGTGCCCAAAGAAGGGTAACAAAGATGGTGAAGTGTCTGGGCAGGAAGCCTTGTGACTAGAGGCTGAGATCCGTTGGTCTGATCAGCCTGGAGAAGAGGAGACTGAGGGGAGACCTCATTGCAGTCTGCAACTTCCTCATGAGGGGCAGGCGAGGGTCAGACACGGATCTCTTCACTGTGGTGACCAGTGACAGGACTCAGAGAAATGGCCTGAAGTTGTGTCAGGGGATGTTTAGGTTGGATATTAGAAAAAGGTTCTTCACCCAAAGGGTGGCTGGGCACTGGAACAGACTCCCAAGGGAAGTGGTCATGGCACCAACCCTGACAGAGTTCAAGAATCATTTGGACAACACTCTTGTGCACATGGTGTGGGATGTCTCTTCCAGGGCCAGAACTCAATGAGTTGGAATTGATGATCCTGGGAGGATCCCCTCGTGAAATTGTATCTCAAACAAACACAATAAATCCAATGTCAATGTAAACACAAAACGAATAGCTATGGATTTGATTAATACCCAACAACAAAGCCTTTTATTATTTGCAGTGGACATCAACTGAGTAAAAAGAAATAGGAAATTATCAATGCCAATCTACTTTTTTTTCAGTTCTTCAAAAGCTATGGATATTGTAACTTTTCAAACCAAAGCATTTGGTGTGATATGCCCTAAACACTCTTCCACAGGGTTTTTTTGGTGTGCAGGTACTAGCAATTACTTGTACTGGTGTTCCTTCACTTTGCATAAAATATTTGATGTTGAAAGACGTATGGTCCAGATAGCAGAGTGTCACTATGCAAACTGGAACAAAAGATGGCTCGCTTCTGTGGCAGTAAAAAATATGAGCAGGAGAGAAACTCATTCCTGAATCCCCAGCAGCTTTAGGAGAGGGAATCATGGGGTCATTCACATCAGGCAGAAGAACTGAATCTGTCTCTCAATATGTCTGATGAATAATGTGATCATTGCTAAATTCTGTTGTTTCATAAATTGCATCCAATTTTCCCTTTATGTCCATTTAGAAGGTTCAAAATGGAATTGAAAAGCTTTGTTTTGTAATTAAGGCAAATAAGCACTTTTTCTGTGAGGGAGAAAAACCTTTTCATTTCAACCTCAACCATTTTCCCCCAATTATTCAGTTCAGTGATTGAACTGAATAATTATAGTGCCTAACTGTTATTCATTTATCATTCAGACCAAACTGGAATTGCAGTTATTAATCAAAGTATATTATGATGGTTGGCAAAATGAATCACTGTTCCTCCAAAATAAACTCTTTGTCATAAAAACTGATACATGTATGATATATCAGAAAATGTTGCCATTTCTTTTGATAGTGCTGTAGCTTAAGGGTTCTACAGGACCACTTCTGAAAATATTTATTTTGCAGAAAATACAAGCACAAACAAGTTAAGGATATCCAAACAAGATTACATAAAATAAATATTTTCTTTTAGTATTCAGTTAAAACTAATTTAAAAGAAATTTTTGAGAGTTTTAATATGTTTGCATAACACATTTTCCTAAATATTTCACATGAGTTTGTGCTGAGAATTTAATGCCATATAAAAGTTCAATTAAATGCTCATATAGTTTTTAGGTCCTCACGAACTTTGATGAGGACAATGAAACCAAAACAGATTGTGCTGATGAACTTCTGCTTGTCTTAAATTAAGAAACAAGTAAAGCAGCACTAGCAAATTTTCAATTCCAACTTTAGGGATGTTAAAGTGTTCAAATAGATTGCACATATTTCCAGTTTATGAAAAATGATGTGAAGGGGAAGTAGGAACAGCTGTAAGAATTGACTTGAATTCCATATAGTTGATATAGAAGGCATGAAAACTATTCTCCTGTCACAATTTTTATATATATAAAAACATATATTGCTTGATTAACTATGGTTACACAATTACCAAGGGGAAAGAATTAATTAAATTCTGAAAAAAAACAAAAAAGAGACATACCAAAGAAAGAAAATTCATAGGTGTTTTTAAAGAAACAAAATAAATCCTTGCATAGATACTGCTCTAAAATGCACTCAAATTAAAATTGACAATTTCCAAGCACTAAATTCTAATTTGATCTTAAATTGAAATATTATGTGCATGATTTTAAGATGATATCTGTAAATGCTGAGTAGTATCTCCTCCAGGCATGCATTTTGATTCATTTTTTTCTTTATGGAAACTTCACCATTTCAAAGAAGTTTCTCAGAGGTGCTTTTTATCATATAAGGCATAAACACTTGGAAAAGAAGTTAAGAATTTTTTCACTTACTGTTGTTGTTGGGAGGTTTTGCAACTGAGACAGTTTGTGTATGGGTGTTCATTCCTTCTGTCACACCCCCCAAAACTCTCCTCCTGTCCCTCAGCTGCAGGGGCAGTGTGTGCAAACGTGGCCTCAGCAGAGGAGCCTGTGGGCTGTGGCCTCCCCCACCCTGAACCCAGCCCGAGATGATTTGCAGCACAGCTGCCGAGCTTGGCTTTCCTTGTGGATACATTCTCCCTCAGCCTCGTTTACCTCTCCTTAGACCTGAGATATTTGGACAAAAGTACCACCTTTATCTTATCTCAAGTTTCCATCAGAGTCCAAATTCCTGTCAGGAGGCGTATTTGGGAAGGGGTGGGCTTGAGTGGTCAGTAGTTGCTACAGTGGACAAAAGTCCTTCAGTGATCTTAGCAATGTTTAAGCCAGTAGCCATTTTCCATCTCTCACATTTGCATGATCAGTATCAGTGGAAAAGTAAGAAGAACATATGACAGAAGGGAAGTAATTTAATAACTTTCCAGGCCCATTTACTCTAAATTTTGATAAAANACAAACAAAAATTAAAAAAAATAAAAAAAAAAAAAAAAAAAATCATCTAAGATTAATATTAGTTTTGAAAAATTACTTTAAATTCTCATGTATTAATGTGAAATATTGATTTGAGGTAATTTTCAAACAACACATGAAATCTGCAATTCTTAAATTTTAAACTGAATTCAAGACAGTACAGTTCTAGATGTTTTAAAATCCATTTGTGCTAGTGGATAAAAAGTGGGTAAAATGTCCTAAAAATATCAATCTGACTCAATGTTTCTGGATTTCTCCAGGAAATTCTATCTGTGTGTGTGTATATATATATATATATGTTTGTTTGGTTTTTTTAATATATCTTGTGAGAAAAAGCAGTGGAACTTTGGATGAGGTCAAGAGCTCCTTTGTACAGAAAAGCCAGCAAGACTGAGGTCTCATGCTAGTCTAATAAAGAACAGAATCATATTCTCACATATAAGTTTTGAGGTAAGAACACCATTATGTTATACAATAGAATCCTGTAGGAAGCTTCCATGAGAAAAACAGTTATTCAACAAGTAGATATATTTTAACCAAGACTGACTTTCAGGTTGTGCCACTGGGCACTGGTAATTAGAAGTCACCTTATGAAATGGAACTACTTATTTGACCAGTGGATCACAATCACCAAGTATGTGTCTCTTGTTAATGCACTATATATATAATTTCATTTTCTTTGACTTATGATTCAGACTTCATATTTAAAAAACAATGTTGGTATCTCTGATCTCTAGGTCACTGTCTTATCTGTAACATAAGAAGATGAAGCAAGACATAATGCAAATGCAGATGTTTGCCAGCTTCCAGTCAACTGGGTCCTCTTCAGATTCCCAAGACTGTTGAAAAATAATTGATAGACGTCTTGCAATGACATCAGACAGCACTGTGAGTATTCTCAGATTAATCCCATCAGGTCCCATAGACTTTTAGGGAACCAGATGGTGCAGCAGATCCCACACAAGTTCAAGGTTGAGTCCATTTTATAGATTAGGAACTTCAATGAATGACAATGTTTTTGAAGTCCTGATCAGAGGAATAATACCGTGAAAGCTATAAATGTTGAGTTGCAATGGCAAATGCAATTTACTCAACCTGAAATAACCAGCAGAGTTAAAAGGGTTCATTACTAGAATAAAATAACATTTGTTGGAAACAGTAACAGCTGATATTAGAGACAAACTACAGACTGAGGTCTCCACTTATCTTGCCACTAAACTATCAAAATACAAAACCTCAGGAATGATTTTTCTGAATTCAGTATCTATTTCTCAGCAATGTATTTTAGTCACGCAATCAGTTTCAGTGAGGCAACATATCCTTAGGCACAAAAGTGGTATCAGTTATGTCTTTGAGCAGGGTTAAACATCCTATCTCGCTCTTTATTTCAAAGGGACAATTTTACCACTAGATATTTTCAACTTTTTAAAAATTCTTTTGGTTGCTCAATGCCTGAAAATGGATTTTTATGAATATTAAAATAGTCAGATATGCAACTATTATGAGGGTCCATAATCTAAACAAAATCTAAACATATTTTGGTAGCTGAATCCAAACTTCTGTATCATGAAGATTATGGGTATAATTCGTTAAAAATAGATTTTACAGTTATTAAAAATATAACAACCGTTTGCTTTGATAAAGTTATTTCTTTCTTACTCAATAGTTCATCTTTTACATCTTTGTTTCCCAGTAGCTTACTGTGCATCTGTATGAAGCGTGTGTAGACAGTATCCTAATACTGTCTCTAACACCACCATAATATCTTAATTTTAAATATCTATTCACATTCTGTGAATAAACAACAGTTTAACTGGGGCAAGCAATCACAGACTGAAGTCAATTGACAGAAACACAGGAACAGATAACATTTATAATGATGATACAAAGACTTATCTGCATACACTATTTCAAGTCTTGTCTGTAGCAAAATGAATATTGGTGATTAAGGAGTAACATGCCATATACATGGAATATAGAAACACATCCCAGTCTGAGTAATGGACAAAAAATCTCTGGTGTCCAGATGATATTTGAGTTATGTAAGAGAATAAGTCCTAATTATGGTGAAATTAGGAATAGCAAGGGGTTGGTTGGTACAATGTTTTGCTGCTAGTAGTATCTTTTCTCCACAGGAAATCTTGAAGTTCTGTTTCTGTATGCAACGAGAAGTGATTTTGAGATCTTTGCTACAACTGAATAGTGAATCAATCTATGTATCTATGAATATTTGCACACTCTGAAGGTGGAAATAATTTACTAATAAGGAGCCTAAGAAAACAGAATTTACATCCTTTCAGAAAATTTACATGGAAATTTTATTTTCATTTTTCTTTTTTTTCTCCCAATTGCTTATTATACACAATTTTCATTGTAATTTCCCATAAATATATATGGACAAACTTGACATATTACACAGTAGTAAAAAGCCTGGAATAGAAGTTAATGAACAAAAATGCATTTAAATACAATTTAATGCAATGCATAAGCATTTTACAGGTTAACATACATTATGAACAATAAATTTTGTCAGGTCTAAAAAGGGATTTGGCATCTAGGAAGAGAATGTTATCATTCACTCATATCTCTTTGGAACATAAATAGCACCTCTATCTAATAAATGATTGTCAAAAAAAAAAAAAAATCTAGCCAATATATTCAAGTAAAAACCATAGAGTATTGGAAAATACAGAAAGGAAGAAACAACTCTATTAGTCAACAACAATGGTTACTGCATGTTTAATTATTGCATAGCAATACCAGGTTCTGTCGATTAACTGCAGATATGGTGAACTTTCCAATTAGGATGTAAGTGGAAAATGCAGCTATATCACTCTTCAAGGAGAGGAATCTATGCAAGTGATTTATGTACCACTCTGAAAAAATTGCCCAGTAATTTTATGACATAACTTTTTAAAGAGTGAGAGCCAAATGTAGACTTTTCATGGGCTTGCCTAGTTGCAGACAAATTAAAACCACCAAAACCTGTAAAAGGTACGATAAATTGTCAGTGTTTTTAGTGACTAGTGTTCTGGGCAGTTTCACATATTAATCTAACAGGACTATTTTTTGCAGGCGCTTGAGTATTCCCATTTTCCATACTTGTTACATAAATATCACGTCCACCAATATTTTGTATGAACTCATCATACATACCACGGTAGATGATAACTCAGTCTATTGGTTGCAGTCTGTTCAGAGATAATTTAGTATAATATTTTCACAGCAATAACACCCCACCAGCAAGTTCATCAACAGTGCGGGTTTTGCCATCTACATCAATGAACATTCTCAGTGATCTTAGGCTGCTTTGAACTGAGTCATAGTTGGAAACCAGTGTTATGTAACACTGCAGCTTTTTGAATGAATTTCTACTATAAATAAACCTAGCAGAAACTGAAAAATAACATATGCTCTTACAGAAAACTTCAATTTTTTCTGTTATTTGTGGAAGCCTTTTATTTGCTTACAATTATGTTTCATTTATCAGGCACAATATGCAACTTACTCTAAAACATTATATATATTTTATATATACATAAATATATATAATATATATAAATTAGAGTTTTATATATAGGGGAATACATATATACACACATACCACATCTGCATATATATTCCCTTATATATGTCCATATATACATTCACAGAAGACATAAACCATTTTCTCTGGAAATAAGAAAAATGAAGGTTAAAAACTGCTCAAAGAAGGCTTGAAAGGAAATAGATAATTTCCTTTGGGGTTAACAGACTTGTTTGGATATTTATTTAAATATATCCTCAGTATTTTATAATCTACATTCAGAATGTATGGTGGGTTGTTTTTTTTTTTTAATTTATTTACATACACTGTTAAAATAATACTTATTGTGCGTTAATTTAGGGACTGATTCATTAGGAATATTAGGCAGGCATAGCAAATTTGCCAGTTGTAACAAATCCTGCATTTGCTGTCTTATATCTGACAGTCCTGAGATTTGGAATGGAGAAAATAAGGCTGAAATCTCCACTGAAGCCACATCACCTCCAATGTCTGATAAAGCTCTTTGACTGGTATTTTTATGTCGGCTTTAGTGGACTTTGTACTAGGTCCTAGACGGCAAGAATGGTTTGAAGAATATCTTTGAAGGAACTAACATCTCTGGTTTTGTAAAGAGCATGTGAAGAACAATCATAATTCCTTGGCCCCAACCTCATATTTTGTGACTACCTTCTTCAACTGCCCCACGAAAGGAAAAGCAAGCGAAAATTTGGTGTTATTTCTAAATCAGGAACACTTTTTTTTTTCAGGGATGCAATATGCAAAATGTTCTGTAATACTGTTAAACACTGTTTCAATATATTAACTTTGCTAATTCCCCTAACTCAGAAATTGTAAGAAAACAAAAAAGAAAGGAGGGCCAGCATCTCACAGAAAGATAATAGATTTTGGATATCTAAATAACACGTTGAGTTTTTATACCAGATCAGTAATGCAAAAACTTTGCAAGTATGGGTTAAGTGTTCAGACTTAATAAAGATATGCCAACTGATACAAAGATGTGGTCAGAGGGATGCACTGTCTTAAAAACAGAAGCGTAAGCAGCTTTAAATATTTGGGAGACTTTCTAATAGTCTGTACAGGTTTTACCATTACGCATTTTGTTAACTCTATTCTTCCAGGGTTGCGCAAGTCTCCAAACTTCAACTGAGAGGTAGATGATGCGAAAAATTTGAACTGCAGAATTACAACACGCAAATTATGTTGAAATCACACAGCAATGCTTATGCAAATTCTGATCAAAAATGTGATAGTACATGCAAGCACTTTCATTATATATATATTTGCACAAATATCAGAAGTGTACCCACCCCAAAAAAATCCAAACAGCTTTATTAAACCTGGTATGCCATCTCTGAAAATAATTATTTTAAATTTCCCTTTATATTCCTCTCTGTGAGTAGAAAAATAGTCATCTATAGAGAAACTAACAAAAATTGTCTGATTCAATTTAGTTATAGGCAAAATTGTCAGTGTCATTTATAGCATGTTCATCTATAAAAGTAGTGATTGGCTTTGTTTAGTGAAATCCTGATAGCAGCCCAAAATCTGGCTGCATGTGGTATCTGTAACTTATGTATCCCAGAAAAACCTCTCCTCTAATATTCACAACCAGACATGAATGAAGTAATGTTGCATTTGGCAACATGGCAAATGTGGCGTTTCAGGAAAAACAACAAGAAAGGATTAAAGATAAGTCACTACATTTTTTTGTGTTACATCAAAATGAAGTATGGGGTGGTGGAGATGGGGAACTTTTAAGAGGAACGAGAATTCTCTGGGAGGAATAATCATGTACACATTGCCAAATGTTTTTTAAGCACAGTGGATGCTGATATGCAACACTACCATTAAAATTCATGTGAATTTTGAATCAATGTCAGTGAAATTGCTGCCATACACTTCAGCAGTAAGTAAAGCTGAACTTCCTCTCATAAGGACAGCATCACTTAAAAAAAAATCTATTTGAAGGTGAAGTAAGATTTTCCCTAGCTCTGTCAAAACAGTTCACAAATCACACTCCTGAAATAAAATCATTGTAGTCTTCCGTATAAAAAGATGCTTTCCTGAACTTCATGGAAATACAGAACTAACAACAACTGCAACCACAGTTAAATGGGGAGAGATGGAAGGGTGTGAAATTTTGATACGTTCCTGAAATAGTACTGAGAATTATTAGTGAGGAGTCTTTCTCTGGAGTTGGAAAGGGCAGTACAGGAGAACTCTCCAGCTAATAAAGTGTATGACATAAAAAACCCAAAAGAGAGAGAAGTATCTGGATGTGTACTTTAAAAGAACTTGAAATTTAACCCTGATATTAAATAAAGAAAAATATTATTGATGCTATCCACCTTCCTACTAATTTTAAAATTTTGGCTTTTTTTTTTCTAGAAGAGAAAGAGGATAATCAGGCTTAGTGATACTGTGGCAGAGAAATACAAGAATGAAGTATACATGAGTATAAATGAGAATAAGACCAATTAAGTATTCGCTTGCACTGACAGAGACTACAAATTCTTATAGTGCATAAGAGACACATTTGTTATGAAGTTAGAGAATGTTTCTTCATCACCGGTCAGGGGAATGTCTTAGTCCTGACCCTTCAGTGGTTCAGACTGAGGGTGAGGTAATTAAGAGGAACCAGAGGAATTTAGAGAGATGATGTATATACTCAGATCTAATCTTGAATGCAGAAATGTAATCATGAAATGATTTACAGTAAAAATTACAGGTCAGTGCAAGTAAGAGTGATATTCAGGAGTCTGAAGACAAGTTATACTCATTTTGCTACTTTGATGCTCAGAATAAAGTTGATTCAAGAAATTTATTTTTATCATTACTTTTAGAAATAAGAGCTACCTATAGTAGGCAATTGCCCCTTTCGGACTTGTTATTTGGAAGACACAGATTTTTAATTTGAGGCAGTTTTTGCATAGATATGGTTCCAAATTTCTTCCCTCACCTCTGGATTTTAACTTCTTTAATATTCAGCAGTATCAAGAGTATGCTGATGGGTTTTATTTTGTTGCTATTATTATGAGGAAGAGTAATGAAAGAGGTGTAATGAAATGTTTCATTTGACTCTTCCTACTTTATATTGCTCCAGTTGCCTGCCATATAATTTTGCCTTATGGGGTTGAAAACTGCACATTGGTGAGTGGTGGTAAAGCAGCTCTTGCACTCCTATTATCTTTTAACATAACTGACCAGAGAAGAAAGAGTAGCATCTCTGTAGAGTGTTTACAGAAATTTTTATTTCTTCTGAGATAGTAACATAATTTTTGCTACTGGTGGTCAGGTTTGTCTATGGCTCAAGGAACCTTGTTTTTCCCTTATTTCCTATGCCATGTTGTTTTGTATTCTGAGATCCTGCATAGAACAGGCAAGTTGCCTGCATATTTCCTGAGAGACTTTTTTTGTCATCAGTTTTCTGAATCCTTTGTTTACTCAACAGCAACTTTTAACAGCCTTCAGTCAAAAGTTGACACTCATTGTCTTCTACCTTGTATTCTTAACCATGCTGCTTTTTTGCAAAAAGATAATAAGCACCTACAATTTTGCCTCAGACATTTTGGTTCAGCTCCTGTATTAATCTCTTTTCAAATAATCTCTGCCTTTCTATCAGTAGCTGTCAAGAGCAGAGTGATGTTCCTGATGACTGCTCTTCAGCTACAATTTCAGTTCATCTTTCACAATCCAGTATTTATAACTGATATCCTTCACTGTATGAAAGCTTAGTGTCTGTGAAACTCATCACTCTCTGGCCATGGGCACACAGGGCCTTCACAGATCCTGGAATTCACTCAGTATGTTTGTACAGCCAAAAACAGAGCAATGTTTTCATGTCATGGGGTGCTGGCAAGGCTAAGGTTCAGAGGGAGGTGCAATGTATTTATTTCCTCTCTGAAGCTGGGGGTTGGGAGAGGAACTGTAACTTTACTGGGACTGAATCATTCTCCTTTACAGAGTACACTACTCAAATCTGAACATGTAACCCATATTTTCTCCCAAAACTCTGAAATGCATACATTTTGTTTCTGATGCTCCTAAAACATTACAGGATGTGTTGGAAAAGTTTGGTTTTCCTCAATATAATTAGATAAAAAGTAGGTATTAAATTCTGTACCATACTGAGAGTAGATTCATGAAGTTTCTCCCCAAAACAGTAATAAGAAAGTTAAAAAATTCAGCACTATTGTGGAACTTTATAAGATGATAAACCAGCAAAACAAAAAGCAAGCACTACCAACATTTTAGGAAGAAAAATTAAAATAATATTGAACATAACAAAATTCAGAAATAACTTCCTTGAAAGCCCTCCTATATCTACTAGATTTTACTAATAATTTTTAAATTTTGTTATTGGCACTTCAAAGTGTGTTTATCACAGTTAGCACTCTGTCTAATATATTTCCAACTTTTTTGAGATTTAGAAGAGGACTAAAATGAATGATATTCTTTTCCTGGAATTGAGTGTAGGTGTATCCTGCATAAACAGTGCATAAATGTTTTATGAATCAGACCCTTAATTTTCACAATTTCTGAGGCATTTATAAGCATCCCTCCAAAATGAATAGCACCTTTCCTTACCTAGAAATAGAACAGAAATAATTTCACATATTTCCTTCAGAAGCTTGCACTTTTAACTTTCGAATGCAATACTAAATGATTTCTGTAAAGTCAAATTGTAGATTTATGCTTTCTTTTGTCTAAAGGAAGAGGAACAAATGTGTACATTTTAATTTATATGAGTGTCTGCATGAAATTGTAGACACAAGACTAAACATCCTGCATAAAACTGATATGTCAATACAAAGCTTCCAGACTGGCATTGTCCAGGTGCCTTGCAGCATTTTTGCTCAAAGCAGCATAACAAAAAGAAGTAGCTTTTCACTAAATTCCTGGGAAAGGGAAGTGAGCACTGGTATGAAGCTACCTATCTGCAAAGATCTGAAGTTAGATCTTAAATCTCCTCTCAGGAAACCATCAAAAAAATAACGTCTTGTCAATAAAGCCAAGCATCTACTTTGAAGTCATTGTCATGAAACTGATTAAGGCCACAAAAGCCAAGGGTTAGTATCCTTTTAACATCAGCAAATTCTGAATCTAGTCCCTTTAGGAAAATGGCTTCACAGTCTGAACCAGATCCTTCAGCTACACAGGAACACGTATCAAACAAACTAATTGCCACTCTTGTTAGAAATGCAAATCTTGGGTTTAAATCTCTTATGTACAGGCAGATTTTAGCTTAGTTTGAATTAGGAAGGTCTGAATGTACTTTGTATTCAAATGTATATGTTGAAGTACAATGTACTCAGCTATCACTGGAGGAAACTACTTCTGGAATATATTATAAATCAGCTTTTTATTTTATTTTAGAGATGTGCTCACCAGTTATTTGTCTCCTACCCTTAACTTTTATATCCATATTATAATTGCTTATGCAGCTGTATTTTTAATCTAGTGGGCATACAAAAGAGAAGAATGTTTCGGTGTGCTTCGGTCAGGTATTATGTCTCTTTTAAAACAAATCTTTGACTTTATGTTCTCTTTAATATTAGTGGTAAGTAGAGTTTGGGCAGATTATTTCAATAGACTTTAACCATATCCTAAAGTTGAATGCAAGCATCTTCCCAAATAAGAGCAGGAGATACTTTTGCATTAGATACACTTTTGAAATAAAACTGTTTGTCATTGGAAGGCTTTATAGCCTGGTTTACCTGACTCTTGAATGTCCAGAGTCAAAATTTAATGGACTCATTTGCATTGAGCCACTACCTCTGTAATTATAATTTTGTATCACTGAGATAAATAAACTGTAGACAGTAATTTAGCTTAGAATCTTGCCATGGGGCAAAAATCTGTTCCCATCCAATATTGTGACTGATCATTATTACCACAAAACCTGGCCTGTGTCTTGAAGACATATTCCTAATGGAAGTCATAAATGTTGCCTTCTGAGCTATATTTCGGATTAGATATTGGTTTCTCTTTCTGATGGATCTTCAAGAGCTTTATCACCTCTGCTGGAAGCATCTTCATTCTCATTGTTTGTTAATGGTTCTGCTTCCTTTGGGTCAGCATTCTTCTCCGCTTTCTGCTTCTCATCTTCTGCCTTCTTTTCTTTTGCCAAAAGCCTGTAGTTGATGGCATTGCCAATGAACAACCAGATACTGGCCACAGTCACAATCACTCCGCAGACAAAATACATGTACTGATATTCACCAGTAACATCTACTAACCAACCTGAAATACAAAGACAAGAGGAGAGAAAAAGAGTATTTAGACTAGGATACCAAACATAATCCACATATTCCCCTTGGAGAAACAGCTATATATTTCTTGGTTTTGAAGTTGGAGCAGAAACACATTTTCAACATGTTAAAGTTGTCTAACATAGACAGTGGAACTCTTAAAAAAACCCTGTATTAGTCAAGATAACAATTGTCATTGAAGACGCTGACAATAAAAAAATATTGAAGAACAAAGTAAGTAAAGCTTAATGAATAATGACAGACAGTTTTTCAGCTCTTTTATTTTCATTCTTTCTTTGCCTTATTATTTTATTCACTTCCTAATTGTGTTTCCTATTGTTTGGAGTGACAATCTGACACTCACTGAGGCTGCATAAAGACAATAGGATGAAGAGGTATGTGCCTTTTTAGGCTGCTGTCTCCATGCATCAGCTGCATGCTTTTCACATTTACTTTCCTGTGACTGGTGAAAGAGATATAAAGTCCCTTCAGCCATCACATTCAACTGCTAAGTTTTAAACCCTGAGCCCTGTACCTAAAACTTATGTTCAGACTCCTGAGATTAATTTCTTCAGGACAGGGAGAATAAAATATAACAGTTCTTCCAATTTATGAGCCATTCTTTTTAAATTTCCCCAACTCCCAAATTAACATCTGCATGTATCCAAGTCTTTAGCTCTGAACTCTCCTACAGTATAATCGAAACTCACAGAGTAACCTGCACACTTCAATTTCATATGTATTTAGATGCTTTTACTGAGTGGAAACCCTAATGCCAGACTATTCACCTGAAACACATCAAATTATTCCAGACTTTTCTTTTTTTCACAAACCTAGTATTAGGGAAAATTCAAAACTGCAAGTGTGCAATTCACTTACTAGTGTAAATAGTGCAATTTGCTGATTTTTATCAATAAGCAGTCCCATAAAAATGTTTAAAAACAAAATTCTGAATTAGCATTGTTTCAGCATTCTATTTTAAAGGATATGAACTAGTCAAAACTGGAGCTTAGCTTTTCCATGTGTTCATTCCCTCTGTTGCCTCTGTTTAACAAGTTAAATCAATTATTCATAGTGTTATAGCACAAACAAATTTTTTCCAAAACTCCTGAAAATCTAATATGCTGAAAAATAAATAACTGTGGAAGCACTTGCTCCATAAATATTAGATTTGAGTTGATACTGAACCTGACTGAAAAGGCTGAACTCCAGTGGTTACAGGCTCAGACCCCCCACTAGGTGGCACAGAAAGAGTCTGTGTGAGAATATATTTTGCTCTACTTTTACCAAGGTGGATTTGTATGTTAAATGATGAGAAAACTACGGAATGCCTTTAGAAGCATTAAAAATTTATTTATAAAAATATTATTGTACTGAAGTGGGTGGACTTGTTTTGGTATTTTAGAATTGCACACAAAAATGCTATTTTTGTAGAAATACTGACTAATCTGAAATAATTCGGTATGTATAACCACTTTTAGGGACACATAATCTTGCTGACTTCTGAGGCAGTGCTAATGTGGTACAGTATATGCTCATAAGTAGGCAATTTCACTATCTTTATATTCTCATATTGTTGGGCTTATACTGCAACACACATCAAGATACACACCGATGCTTCTCAATAAAAATTGAGCATCTATTTTTTTAATCTCTTACATCATCAGAAATCTCAGTAATATAAAGCTTTCTATCTAAAAGCTATCTATTACTGAATACTGACTAAAAAGCTAGCAAACAGAGAATACTTTCTGAAAATACTCTTCATAATTTTTTCTGCTAGAAGCCCAAGTGTTACGAATATAGTCTAAGCTATTCACCTAGGCGCCCTTTAAGCTCCCTCTACACTTGAATGAGAGAGGCTGGCAACACTGATATTTTTCGATCAGTTCACACTCTGAATTGCCTTGCCCATATCTATTGGCTATAGAAACAGGCTAAAGGGCTGGCTGTGAGCAGAGCTGAGGTGTGAACTCATTCCAGGGCACAATGCTTCACAGCACCATGATGGAATCCCTCCATGCATGCACCCTGCCTAGACTGCTGAGCATGCCTGTGCTCCTTCTGACACCTTCCTGCTAGTTTTTTCTCTCTGGAAATGCCAATTCTCTCTGTTTAGACAACTTAAAGCTGTTTAAGCAAGTGTAAGTGAGCACTCTTCCAGCTGCCCCTAGGTTGGAGAAAAGTAACTCATGCAGTTACTTTTTACTATCAGGCTGTTACAGTACATTTCTAGTCACAGTGAAAAAATTAAATAACATTAAGAACAATGTTTATATTAATTCTATGTTACATTGCAAGTTTATGCTGTAATGTCTGAAAAAATGGGAAGAAATATATTCTTACCTCCTAGAGGAGGGCCTATGAGCACAGGGCAACACTCCACAATGGTGACAAGTCCCACTGCACTGGAAAATCTGGCAGCTCCAACAAGGTCCATCAATGTCTCAAAAAGAACGCTGCTAACCATTCCAAATGCAAACCCAAAAAATACAGCATATATCACCAAGCCAGTGTAATTTTTTGCCAGAGGGCACAAGATATGACAGACGCCATTGTATAAGACAGCAAAACTAAAAAAATACTGAATCTTTGGCCGGATAAACCTTGAGTTTGCCACAAGTCCCATGGAAGGCCTAGCAAACATGTCTACAAAGGCTAAGATAGAGAGCAAAAAAGCAGCAGAATATTCATCAATTCCCTTGTGCTTGGCATAAGGAGCCAAGAATACTATTGGAGCAAAGAAACCAATAAACATAATGACATTTCCTGACAAATATATCAGAAACCCTCTGTGTTTGAAGAGGGACAGATCTAGATACTTATTCATAGTTTGCCAGCAAGACTTCTTGTTGTTTTTGTGCAAGGCAGAATCTCCTGTGCCTTTTTCAACATCTTTTTTCACAGGAGGGACTTTTTTCGGTCCAACAGGTCTCATAAGTGACCCAGCCACACAGCAGTTCAAAAGAAGTCCTCCCAGAATAAGAAAGCTTCCCTTCCAGCCAAAAGCATTAAAGAGGAATTGATTGAGAGGTGCCAATGTGCTCAGAAACACTGGGCTTCCAGCCATCGCCAATCCATTAGCGATGGGACGCTTCTTATAGAAATACTTGCCAATCATGGTCAAGGCAGGCTGTAAGTTGAATGCTAAACCCAGACCTAAACAACACATAAAAGACAATATTATTGCAGGTCATGTAGTGAAAAGCATATCCCACCTCTTTCAAGTTAATTTTAAAATGACCAATATCCAATCCAGTGATTCTAAATATAGAAACCAACTAGCATCAGAGAATGAAATATAGCCTTATTGCTGTCTATAAGCATTAATACCAAGACTGTGTCATGGTGGCATTTGGTCATTTTCCCCGCTGTAGCACTGCATTGAGAGCCAAAACTCCTTGTTCTGTTTCAGCAATGATAGAGACAGGGAAATCACATACAGAAGAATGATGGTATCAATGCCTCGACTCACCATCTTTATATTTGCTCAGCTATAATACAATTCTCTCTTGGCTCATTTAACAAAAGTTATTAAATGTCACCTCAGCTACAATGAATGCAGGGTTTATTTAAATGCATAAATCTCAATTTCTTATTTCCAATCCTAATTAAAATCCAACTTCTCTGCAAAACTGGAGCACAAAATGGCAAATTATTTTCCAGCACATTCAGTTCCCCTTTCCCAGGTCACTATTAAGGAGTTATAAAGGACATACATGGGAGCAAACCATCCATCCGCATCAGCTGAGTGTACAAACTGAACCCTAAGCTGAACCTCTTGGCCTCCTCTCTGTATTAAGCCGAAATTAACTGATCTTATTGCCTTCCTGGATTGCATCTGTACACAGAAAATTCTTGATCAGTGAGGCACATTTGTAGAACAATATTAGAAATAGTTTGATATAACATATCATAATATAATCTTTTAAACAGGACTCTTACCTCCAACCACACCGATACATATATACAGTTCAAGGACGCTATTGCAGAAAGAGGATGCAATCATTCCAAACGAACACAGGATACCCCCTGCTATCATCACAGGCCGGCTGCCATACTTATTCACCAAAATGCTGCTTATGGGACCTGTTGGTAGAAAGGAAATGCAATTTCAGGTAACAGGCAACTTTATCTTTGTATTTTTGATGTTGGAATGCTTTCCTCTTCCATCTGGGAAAACATTAAACTGTTTCTATACCAATCTGTCTTACAAACAAACTCTGTGAGTTTGCAGATGCAAGACTCGATGTGGATATACTGCCTCTGTGACAATATAAATATTGATTAGTTATGGAGATGGATAAAAAGATTAAAGACATCAGACAAGCAAGAGGAACTGTTAAGAGTTCAAGAGCAATCAATATTGAGGTTGGTCAATGGAAGTTTTGAAATTGCAAGGACTGAAGAATTTCAAGTATGAGACAAGTATCAAAACTCCATGGAGCAGGAGGAACCTCCAGGCAAGCAGACTAAAATTACTTAATACTGCAACATGTCCCGCACCCCTACTTAGACCCACACACAGGCTTAAAAATATTGTCAAATCAGAACATAAATCTCTGGTCCCTGAGGCTTGTTTTCCCTTACCTCATCAAGAGGGGAGTGTTAATGGGCAGTAAGATGACTATAGGCTGTCTGGGAAAATCTAAAATGTGATTTAGCATAAAGACCTATATACTTTAAAAATATTGCTGCAGGTTCATTTTTCAGTTTCAATTGCAATTCAGTTTATGGTATAATTACATCCATACTAACCAAACAGCTAATGTGCAATTTAGCATGACATACATTATATGTTTTTGAACGACCATGGCTAGAATAGATGGTGTGCTACATATCAAGATTAAGAGGTTGTCAAAGCTCTTTAGGCAAACCTGCATAGCATCTGATTACACTATGTTTGGCCCAAACCATTACGAATAGTCTTGCTTTTGCAATAACAAAACTTATCCAATACAAAAATTTTAAAAAATAAAAGCAAACCCCCCAAAAGCCCAACTTCATAAAAAGCAAAGTATTTCAAACTTAAGATAGAGCTGGCACCTAGCATGAAGTGGAATGCCTTGATTTGCATCTGAATTCACTGCAAGTTACTCACTGTACTGGTAAGAGTTTTAAGTCTCTGTTTTTATAAATATCTAAAGGAAAAAATGCCAGAAACTTCATGCTGTGAAAAGCCAAATCCAATTAAACTTAAGTGTGCTTTCAAAGGCATAGTTATATTTTAGACTTCACTCTTCGCATTACCTTCAATGTATTAGAGTATTATTATTGATAGACTGTAAATGTTAATTACTATTTGCATATCCACAACAGAAATCTTAAGGATATGCCAAATGATCAATTTTTAGCTTACTTCCTTATGGAAATGGGCTTCTACAATAGAGTTGCCCTGTGCCTGCCTGTCTTTTCTAATAGCTCACAAATAAAGAGATCAACTTGAAATTAACTTGACTGGAAAGCAAAGATTTGAGTGATGCTTGGATCTTAGTTTGTGTATTCATTAAATAGCTTGAGTCCCAAGGAGTCTTAAGCATAACCGTATATTGAAGCCAACAGACCTAAACGCCCACAGCATGGAATGGACACCCAAACAGACAACAGCCCAGGGAAGACTTTAGAACACTTCTGAAGCACTAAAACATTAACTGACAGCTTATATAATGACATATCTAACATTTCTTTATTTCCATTTGAGGGGAATCACTAAGCAGAACTATGACAAGCAAGGCTTTCCCCTTTGAGAGCATATGAAGAAAGCTGTAAAAATATTTTTTTTATTTATAGAGCTAAATTTGTAAAAAAAAGTGGTTGGGCTGATGTTTGAGGTAGAAAGCAAGCCCTTTTGCAATACGTAAATAATATAAATAATTTCTCTGACTCAAAAAAATCCCTTTTAACTGGAAATCTTTTTTTAACTCAAAGCAAAAAGTTTCATCGCAATGTCAAGTAAGAGCTATAATTTAGAAAATAAATTAAATCTAAGGCAATTTTAAAAAAATTATTGTTGTCAGTGCTAAACATTGTAACAGTATTCACTTAAGAGATATCAAAATAATGATTTAAAAAATAATTTTTAAAATTATTTTCCAGTTCTTCTTCCTGTGATGAGATGGAAGTATTTACAAAAGTGAAAATGAAAAATTTGTTTAGTATTTTTTAACAGACAGTTCCTTACCAGGAACAAGAAAACTGCAGATCTTCACTGTGGCAGTTAGGGCAGCACTGTACATTACAACTTTCCAGATCAAAGCACATAATGTTAGCTTCACCTACAAGACCTAATAGCTGAGCTGAAATATGGATGTACTAATTTAGGTAGGTAGTAGATATAGACACCAGAGGAAAGGCAAAGATGTCTGAGCCTGGCTCCATATTTTCAAATGACATAAATCTGGAATGTATGATGAATTTAAAAAAACTTTAAACACAATACTGTCTTTGAGATATTTTCTTTCAGTTAATGATGTGTATTTACCACCACAACTCCACTTACTTTGAGGTTTTCTTTATGGATATTCCAGTATTTCGATTTAAAATTTGTGCAGGTGAGAAATATTAATTGTTCTATAAGCCATAAAGTTAGTTTAAGCTCCCTGAGTATCTAGGAACCCTTCCAATATGATAAGTAGGTTAAACATTTTATTCTGACATCTGTGCATACACTTGGTTACGAAGTCTCATAAAATAATGCATATTCATACCTTAACATAGATGAATCTACATAAATTCCAGCTGTTTGCCTGCCATCATATGTTTTACAGCCTTGGACAAATTTCATGTCACATCTACCATCTCATACAATTATTTAAGCAATGCTCAAGTGCCAGCATGGGTCTATATTCCTTGTGTATTTTTTCTTTTTAGGCAAAGGAAGATTAAGCTGTTTAAATACTATTACACTGCCAAAATCTTGATATACATTAATGTATGTTAATGCACTAAAGGACTGCTGGATCTCTGAATCTACTTTCCTGAAGCCTGAAGTAACTGCATAACAGATGTTAAGTCAGGAGACCTGCAAGAATATTAACTCTGATCTCTCCCTTAACACCTACAAACAATCAGCCACAAAAGATTATATACTCCCTAAACCAAATTCAAGACCATTATCATAATATGCTAAAACTCTCACAGCTGTATTCTTGTTTTATATCTTTCTGTTTCAGGCAGATGACCAGGCTGTGAGAAGGTATAAGACAGTGACTGTGACCAGTGCCACTGAAAAACAGTTTCAGGAAGGGCTGTGCTTTAGAAGAGAGGGGAAAAAATAGCCACTTTTCACATTGTTTGTCATTATGCCAAGGGAAAGATGGCCAAAGTAATTTCAGCTGTGTGAGCAGAGATAGGAACATGCATTTAGGAGCTGTTTACGATGTTTCATACAAAGTCTATAATAGTGTGCCACCTAAGTTCTGTTTCAGTGGCTCAAGAGAGCATTTACTTGCATTTGTGCATGGAGAAATTGTGGATGCTGAGGGTACATTTAGACTAGATTTCAGGAAGAAAATCTTCCCTGTGAGGCTGGTGAGGTGCTGGAAGGGGTTGCCCAGAGAAGCTGTGGATGGCCCCTCACTGTGTGTTCCAGGCCAGGCTGCATGCGGCTCTGAACAATCTGGTTTACTGGCAGGTGTCCTGCCCATGGCAGGGGGGTTGGAACTAAATCATACCATCAGAGTCATAGAATGGCCTGGGTTGGAAGGGACTTTAAAAGTCATCTTCTTTCAGATCCTTTAAGGTCATTTGCAAAAAGTCTCTCCCCATCTTTCTTGTAGGCTCCCTTCAGGTACTGGAAGGCCACAATTAGTTCACCCCACAGCCCTCTCTTTTCCAGGCTGAACAATTCCTATTCTTTCAATCTTTCCTCACCGGAGATGCTCCAACCTTCTAATCATCTTGGTGACCTCCTCTGGACTTGATGCAACAGGTCAACGTCCTTCCTGTGCTGGGGGACCCAGAGCTGGGTGCAGCACTGCAGTTTGCAGAGTGTAGGGGTAGAACCGAGCAGAGCAGAGGGGCAGAATCCCCTTCCTTGCCCTGCTGTCCACATCTCTTTGGATGCAGCCCAGGCCACAGCTGACTTTCTGTGCTGCAAGCACACAGGGCTGGGTCATGTCCAGCCTCTCCTCCAGCAGCACCCCATAGTCCTTCTCAGCAGGGCTGCTCTCCATCTGTTCATCCCCAGCCTGTGTTGATATCGGGGGTTGCTCTGACCCAGGTGCAGCACCTCGCACTTGGCCTTGTTAAACCTCATGAGATTCCTGTGGGGCCACTGCTCAGACTTGTCCATGTCCCTCTGGATGGCATCCTGTGCTTCGGGTGTGTCAAGTGCACCACTCAGCTCAGTGTCATCTGCAAACTTGCTGAGGGTGCACTCGATCCCTTCATCCCTGTTATTAATGAAGATATTAAATATTATAATTTATTATAATAATAAATAAGGTCCCAGTGAAGACCCCTGAGGGACAGCATGTGTCCATCAGGACACTGAGCCATTGACCCTGAGCCCTCTGGATGTGGCTGTCCAACCAATTCCTTATCCATCTAAGAGTCCCATCACCAAGTCCACTTGTCTTCAATTTAGAGACAAGGATATTGTGGGGGATCAAGGGATTTACAGAAATCCAGGGAGATGACATCTGTAAACCTTCCCTGGTCCACTAATAAAGTCACTCCATCATAGAAGGCCAATAGGTTGGTCAGGCAGGACCTGCCTTTCATGCAGCTGTGCTAGCTGTCCTGAATCTCCTCCCTGTTCTCCCTGTGCCTCAGCATGTTGTAGTACCCCAGCTTGGGAGCAAGCTGGGGGAATGGCTGAAAGAAGGCTGTCCTGTTCTGAGTTGTTCCTTTTAAGTTCAGTTTGAGCCTAAGTTAGAGTCATAAGTCATTACTTTGTACCCCAGTTACTGTGGTTACCCCTTCCCTTGAATTCTGTTCCTTCCCTTCCATTTGCCAAGCCCTTTCCCCCGCCTCCCAGGCGGAGACTCCTTGCCCCTCTCCTCCCTCTTCTCCACCCCTGGGGCAGAGAAGCCCTGTCAATCCCTCCAAGGCACACCTTTCCCTCTGGAAAGTGCTCTCTTACCCAGTGTGCCATTGGATCCTGTCCCTTAAGCTCGCCTTTGTGTTCACCCAATTGGTTCCTGTATTGTCAATCCCCCTCGAATCCTCCCTTGTGCTTTCTCCCCATTGGTTTCTGTGGTATGCCTCCCCCTGTATAAGAACCCCTGCACGACCCTGAGATCTGGTCGTTGTCCCTAAACCCTTTAAGATGTTAAAGCTTCTGGAACTCATACAAGGACCCCTCTCTGAATTCTTTACCCCTGGGCGATGCCATTGATAAGGGCACTGCAAGGTCCGCATGCTGCGACAGGCCCCAGGGCGCCTGCAGTGGGACACGGCGGGCCTTGGGCAACGCCTGCACCAGCGTCATCAGCAGAGCTTCTAGGAGGAGCGGTTCCATTTGTCCTAGTTTGATTTCTCACTGCGGTAATACAGCAATACAATTAAAGATCATTCTGTTATTTGTTTTGCATGTTGCCACTGCATTTATGCTTTTTATTTTGCTACCTCCATGAATTTTATATGGAACTAGAGATAAACTTTCCTCATAAAAGTAATTTTTTTAACATATATTGACAATGTCATTACAGTGTTCATAGTGTCATCGACCCAAAGCAACATGAAATGACTCAGTCTGAACAATATGGCATTTATTTAAATGAAGTGAATTGCTGAAAGAAGTTGAAAAAAATGTAATAATATTTCAAACTGCACTAATGTTACATTGTAGATTGTATCCTGTCAAGTGAAGTGGTTTAAACACATTTTCAGCCATCTGCTCTGCAGAATCAATGCAGCTGTCTTTCCAGTCAAGGTTTATATTTTATTTCTGTTTCCTACAAGGCTGGAAAAGCCCAAGGAGCTCAAAGAATTAATAGTAGTAGAAACTATTTGCTAAGATCAGTCCAACTTTCTTTTTCTCTTTCTTTTTTGTTTTTTTTAATAAAATAAGTCCTCTAACAAAAACTAATTCAACCACAAAGGCTTTAAGCAAGTATTTAGTACTGGTATTGGAATCCTATCTCTGGTATTCAGAGGAAAAACAACTCAAAATGCTTAAAACGTGTTCATTAACTTGGAAAATACTTTCAAAATATGCTGTTTTTCTCAAGCAGGACTAAGTCAAAATATGCATTCTGTGGCAGTATTATCTCTCATTCAAAAACCTTTGGCTAAATTCTTTTAGTATTTGTGGACATGCTTTAGGCAGAAAAAAAATTAAAAATATTAAAATGTCATGCAACTATTTTTGTATTATTTTGTATATTTGTATACTTTATCATGTTTCTGGGAACGGTAACTTGGATTTCTGACATGTCCAACATATTTGTGTAACAGCAATGAAGGTAAATCAGTTCAAGAATCATTCGAAAGTTTTCTCTGTAGTTCCTCTGTGCATTTGGGAGCATTTTTTTCCCATTCCATATAACATTTACAACTGGCTGCACTGATTCCATAAACCTAGATAACACAGTAACCTTGACAGAAAGCAATGAGAAAAAATGCACTTGCAGTAAATACCAACAAACAGAAATGCGTAATACGGAGTTAGGGTTGTTAGACTATGAGTTAGGAGAGCTCAGCAGCTAAAAGCTCAGCCTGCCAGGGAGGATGCAGTCAGTTGTTCAACTATCCATCACACTCTGCTCTCCACTTCCCCTGCTCTTAACTACATTTCCTCAGCGTCATTACCCTGAATGCTCACATTCTCACTTGTGTCCTGAAGGAGCCTTGTATTCTATCAAGTTTTTATCTTTTGATCTCTAATGAAGATTAATTTGACCTCCATCTATTCCTTAGGAGGTTTATAAGAAATGCACTAATTGTGTGTGTGGTAACACATAGGAGCCTGACTGATGGGAGAGTGCTCGGCACTCCAGCTGCTTCCTCACGGTTCCTCCTCCCAAAACGGTTACATCTCCAAGTTCTGAAGTGAAGTGCTCAAGTCAGAAACACCTCTGACTACAAATATAAGCTGTCTTTTTCCTGAAATGTTCAGGAGAAACAAAATTAGCAATCTGTGGTGCTGGTACTTGCTCTACATTAATGCTTTTATGGAGATACCACAGATCCTTGATCTGCTTTGGTATTTTGTGTTTTTGTAGCGATACATCAGAGACATGAATCAAGGGCTTTACATATTTTGATTAAAGCTCTCGTTTGGCTTGCAGGTTTTTTTCTTGTTTGTTAGGGTGCAAATGTGTACGGAGTTATGGGCCATGTAATTTAGAAAACATCTTCAAGTTAGAAAATTGTTCTATATCTATGAATTTTAAAAAGTTGGAAAAATGCCCAGTTTTTAATCAAGGAGTAGCCATGCTGATTATTATTTACATGGATACATATCAATGCTTTATATTAATTATGTTTTGCATGCTCTGCTGCAGAATTTTTTTTCATGAAAGGCTAAAACACTTGATCACAATGCAGAAGACTTTAAGATAAATGATGACATTTCTTTTGAAATGAGCAATATGAAACTTCATCATATGTAATAGGAAATGAGTGTAATTCTACGAGCTATTGAACACTCAGCAGATTTCAGAAACATATATGGTCACTGACTAAAAAAGTTCTGTCCCAAAATTAACTGCCCAAATTTCACACTGACATCTTTATTATGAATACAAATAAGATGCAGAAAAGTATTTCAGCAATTTTAAAACTTTCCCTATATTTGATTTCCTGTTACCTCCAATATCACTGAGTAGAGTGAAGCCCATCCATACATATTTTCAAAAACTAGTCTTTCAACTTAGGAAAAGGTAAGAAACAAGGAAGAAAAAAGGAGAGAACAAGCTAACGATGAGATGGAACAGAAGCACCTACAAGAGTTGTAAACCGAGACGCTGTAACACCAAGCACATATTTTTCCAACAATGGCCTGCATGCCTCTCTAAAGGGGAGAGCTAGAAATAGCATCAATGCACAATATGTGCGTTGCAAATAATCTTCTCAGAAAAATTTTAATTTCATCACAGAAAACCAAAGCAACTAGCTTGTAACTTGAGCGTGTAGTGTATCAACACGAACACTGGAAAATTCAGTGGCAAATAATGAGGTACTTGGAAAAATTAATGAAAGTTTTCTGCAGAATAAAAGACAATTAATTTTAAAGCTTAGTATTTAACAGCAATTAAGCCCTCAGGACATCATAGGCTTGCATGATTCTAAATTTAAAACAGCTTTTCTGACTTAAAAAATGTGTTGGGCATTTCACTTAAATAATATTACTGTTAAATGGTACAATGAACCTGTGCCATTAAAAGATACTTCTCCTTCAAATGAAATACCAAACAAGGACTTATTCACTATTCCCCCCTGGAAATACAGTAAAGATAACAATACTAATATATTAAGTATTAGTAAATGTAATCACCTACAGCAGTATACACTATAGAAGGTAATAATAAATTAAATTTCCATTTCTTTCAGAGATTCATTAGGAATTTCATGAGGCATAACTCTAAGGTATTTCATGGGGCATAATTCAAATGTTCTTATAAAAATGTGTAGTGGGGTTTTTTTAGAGGTATCATCTTTCAAGTGTTATCCTTCTTTCTCTGTGGATGGCTGAAATGAAAACCTAAGTTCAATTTGGTAATATCTGTGTTTGAGCATATGAACTGAAAGCATCCCATTTCTGAATATTTAAAATAAATTCTACTAGGTCTACTTTCAGGGAACAAAGGGAAGTTAGTACTAATCAGAAACTAGAGGTTTACTTATAGCTAACCAGTATTTCTGTCTAATAGGTTTTTTTGCCTCAAAAATAATATTATTAAAAACCTGCTATGCCCAGACACGGAGACTACATGCTTACACAAACACACTCATAAAACCAGAAAAACCCAGTGCTTTCTCTCATCTGGTTGATGAGACTCAATGATACATTGACTCAGTGATAAAAATGGGTTGTTTTTTCCAGGGATAATAGAAGGTACTTAGCCCATTTATAGGTTTTTTTCACGTGAAATCTTCTGAACTCATTCTTTCGCTTTCAAAGAACTTGAAAATTTCTAATTGAAGACTTAGTGTTTAGTACTTTGTGACTTTCCAAAGCAGGCTGCAATGTTTAGCTACCAGCCTTGTCTTTACAGCTTGCTAACTGTGAACCAGATTGCCAAACAAGTTCTATATATTCTGCTTGTACAAAGGGGGGGGGTGGTTTTCTGCAGATCATAAAACTGAAAAAAAAGGCAGAGGTTACACTATACCACTGTAATAATTATAAATATAGCAACTTGAAAATAAGAGATATGTAGTTAATCTAAGAGACCACTGTTGCGAACTAAAAAGGATTCGAAAAACAAAAAAAAAAAGACAAAATAACCAAACTGAAGAGTTCATGCAACTATTTATTTTAATTACTCATAGACATTTTTCCTAAATCATGTTATCGGATAGTTACAAAGGTTTTCCTTTACTTCTTACTTCCTTCCCCTTTAGGAAGACTGTCTTTTCTAAAAATCTGTGTATGCATATGTGAACACAATATTTGCAAATGTTCATTACTCACCACCTCCTATTTATTATTCCCTGTTATCGTTCATTATTTTTATACCCCTACTTAAAATCCCTGGCTACATTTCCTGGAAGCAGAGTAATACTTTGTCAGTTCTGCCTAGCACAATTTTAGGCAGCAAAAAGTCATAACAAATACAATACCCCAGGCTATCAAATAGTTCTTAGGAACGTAGGGTATATTGTCTCCAACTCAAATCAGTAAATTTTTCAGATAATGCATTCACACTGAAAAATTCAGCCAACTTCGCTTAAGATTAATATTGTCATTTGGATTTCTCTGTCTTCTACAAATTGCCCATCATGATAAAGTTCATACAATATCTCATTTTCATCCTGCACCTTATCCTACAGTTTGTTTTCTTCTAGAATAATATTATAACTAACTCAACTTGGAAATGATTCCTTATATACTGTTACAGGCAATAATATGTAATTTCAGAAAAAGCACAAGACGCTTTTCCTCAGTTGCTCTTCTGTCATATTCCTGGTCTCAGTTTTGCACTGTATAATTAAACTTCAAATTGAAAATACTGAATCTACTACCTTTGATGTTTCTGTGGGCCACTTAACTGTAAATTGTGGATCATGAGTGGATCCTTAAGTCTCATCTACATACTTAGAATAAATGTGATGAGAAGTATAAATCTGGATGTATTCATAGCTTGGAAGTATCCAGAGAAGTCATCATATTTCGGTCATTGTCAATAACACCGTAAGATTATATCCAAATGCACTTAACACATTAGAATCATCAGGCTTAAACACTATTTTATAGAAAAAAACTCTAAAGCATTATTTTATCTTTTTAATTATATTTTTTATAATATACAATAAAATGCATATGGTGGCTTTCAGTGCTCACATTTAGAAACCTAAGAGTGTAAATTTCCCAAATTCCTTTACAAACTATAAATTAGATAATTTTTAAATAATTTGATAACATAATAAAATATTATGTTTAGTAATATAATAAATATTTAATAATATGTATTTCCCTATGTGCTGAGGGAATAGGAACAGGGAGGGAAAGGGGAAAAGGGAAGAGTGAAGGGAAGAGAAATGACAAAAAAAAACAGAAAGGGGAGGGGAATTTATTTGTGTTTCAAAGATATCATACAAAATGGGAACGAAGCATTCTCATTAGTTTTTGGCTCCTATTTAGAGTGTAAGTGCAGACAGTAGTAGTGTATTAATGGGATCATACTAGACACAGAAATTACATTTTTCCCACTATTTTTTAAAAATACATTCAGTTGCCAATTAAAACTGAGAATCTTCGTGAAGGTCCATTTCCTTTGTTTTTTCCCCTGTTTTCAGACAAGTGAAAAAATAACATGGTTAATATTGAAAAAAATCTGTTAAACTATAGAATGAGATGCAAAGTAACACTGTATATTTGTCTTCTTGGTCAAAAAGACTAAAAGCAATATAAACTGTTAAATGCCTAGAAACGTAGAAAAAAAATCAAAACTAGAATAATGAAGAGCCAAAAGTTATCAAAATAACTCTTGATAAAAAACAGTAACAAGTTTTATGTGGTTTTTCATTTTTCAATGCATTTTCATTGCAGAAGTGGAAACTTTGAGGACAACTCAGTCAACACGTACAAAATTCTCAAAGTGTCCCAACTCAACCATTCTATGAGCCTATTATTTCCAATTTGCTTAAATTTAAGATGACCCACATTTAACTACTTTCTAAAAATAATATTCAGGAAAATATTTAGTGATTAATCAATAATTTAAGAGTGGCTTCTAATCTCTGTTCTCCTCATTCGATTTTTCTTGCATCTCTCTAGCCTTCTACAGCCTCAGAATGTCTCAGAATAACTCTCTCTAATAAAACTGAAGGAGAAATCAGATACATTTTTTAAATCTTTACATCTGTCAGTTAATCTCTGCATATTCCCATACCCACTTCACATATGTTTTCTCATCAGAGTTGAATTTGCCACTGAACTGTCACTTTTAGATTTCCATCTACATTAGAATGAGCTTCACTTGATGCTCTTTCCAATTTTTAGATGTTCTCTGTGTATAGTTACATGCCATTTATTTTGTGAACTCCATCAAAATTATCATAAATTATGACAACCAAGTTAGGAGTGAAATAGTCATGAAAAATTAGTAGAAGAAGCATGGGACTTGGACAGTGGAAAAGAAATATATTATGAGGGAGTTGAACAAAGGCCTTTATGGCATTTGCATTTTGGCTGGACTAGAGAGGAAACAATGTTTATAACATTCTCTACATGGTCCTTTCTCTTGTAGCAGCAGAGGACCTCCATAGACAACGTTTTCTGAAAATGTGCGGGTGGGGACGTCTAGGTTGGGTCTGCTTACACGGACAAGGAGTATTTAAGCTCTGCTTCAAAAAGCAACATGAAGTGGCTTGGTGACCCAGCCCTACGTTGTTGCACTTGAAGATAGTATTTGTGTGGCTTTCAAACAAGGGAGGGGTTTTTTACCTGCTGGAAGAAATAAAACAACCTGCCACTGGCAGAAACCTTATTCTCCACCTAGTAAAATGAAACAGCTTCCTTCTAATGATTGTGATGCATCATAAATTCAAAATAAATGAGTGCCCATTAAAATACAGGCTCCTCATGATTGGTATTAGAGATACTGCCTAAGCATCATACATTTCTGGAGCCACCTTTCAACTAAAGAATTATGCTGACATTCTTCAGCAAGAACACATTAAAACAATCCTATGAAATATACCTACTTCTGCAAAGATTTACCTTGTGTGCCTGTGAGGAGAATATTACTTAGGTTTACTGAGGAAAGTAGTATTTTCTTCTTACAGGAGGAACTATGTTTCTTTAGTAAGTTTTAATACATCTTACTGGAAAGCAATTGGTCAGAACTTTGACTGATCTAGGCAATGTGTATATCTGAACACCTTGCAGGTAAGTTTTTTATAACATCAGGTGAAATAATCTGGAAGAAATTCCACGATACAAATTTGTTCTTGTCTTAATCTCATTTGCCACGTCAGCTCTGCTTCTCTGAGCATAGGGTCAAGTGCTTTGCACTCAAGTTACTGTTTACATTTGACTAAGTAAATATGAAGAGCTTCTAAATCAGAATGGCAACTGTAACCTTGCACACTCTTTGCACAGGTATAAACTATTGTGCTGTGTGAAAGATAAGAGAATCACTCCCACATAAATTATATGGTATGCTAGTTGATTTTTAAGGAACAATACAGAAAATTAAAACAATCATTGCATGAACCACTTTTATGCTTTAACACCCATTTTATTCCCAAGCTGAAATAAAAATTTCAAGCCTCAGAATTTTCAGTTAAATTAAAACTCTTCAAAAAAGTCACTCTGAAATGTCTCAAATGTCCCCTGCCATATAAATAAACAAGTTAAAAATGTAACTGTGTGGCATTACCATGAACTAATTCTCCCTCTTAGCTCAAAATAATTACAAACATTTTGTTCAAGGTTATTAGGTATCATATCGCATTTCATTACCAAACAGTCTTAGAAAACTTGCAACTCTACAGTTTATTATTTTAGTATAAGCCCAATTTCTGGACTGTGTTTTTCATTACTGTATATGCAGTCACCTAACACACACTTAACCTCTCTCTGAGATGAACTGCAGCATCTCATTCTGTGAGGTGTAATCTTCCAAGTCTAGCCCACAGGACACAGTGGCTTGTGGGCATTTTTTGTTTGTTTGTTTCTTTGTTTTGTCAAACTAATTTTTTTTTTTTTTTTTTTTTTTTTTTTTTTGCTTTTCTGTACCTTTCTATTCCAATAGAAACCTCTTAAGCCAAAGTGATTGTTCATGCAAGGGGGCATGAGCCCCTTAGAATCATCTCCAATGTTGACTACATTCTCATGTGAGAATCCTACAATTTCAGGTGACTACTTGGAAGTGTTTTGCTACAGAATCTGTTGCTTCAATGAATAATCAAAATAATCCTTACAGTCACAGTGCCTGATTCTTGACTCCTCAGTGCACTTTGCAGCACTGGAACTCTATGGAATCCAATAAAATAAAACTGAACTTAGAAGACTCATACTTAAGGTCAGATTGTACTGTGTCCTTAGATTTTTGTTTTCCATTTATGAAGCAGAGATAAGCTTACTAACAAATAAGTCAAAAGTTTTATCAAATGATTACCTCAATAAAGTGAATACCACCAGCTTTGCTTAAAAACTATAAATCTTCAAAGCTAGTAGTGTATATCTTATTTCTTTTTTATTTGGGGAAAAAGATATGAATCATTTATGGATCATGTCTTTTAAAAGTGAATATAAATAAAAATGAGATTTTAATGAATGCATCTGGAATCACTTAAGTAATTGAAGGTACATGGTCAAGAAATCTTGATGTTTCAAACATCTATGGAAGAACATATTTGCATAAATATATTAACATGTTTATATGTTGAATTTAGATAGGTGAAAAAAAAATTAACTTAACTTTGAACTTTATGAGATCGCTAAGGTATTTAAAATGAAGTATTTCTTGCAGGATAAGCACCAATGCCCATACTTGGAATGGAGTTCCAGGCAGTTATTTTAGATGTCTCTGATAAGAGCATAACGTCATCAGCGAAAATGTTCCTTCTCTCCAGCTTTAAACCCTTATGTTCCTTAATTAAATGTTTCATGATAACAGCTGTGGAGTCTTGGGTTCTTATGGACTGTACAGTTCTGCTAAAGACAGTCTTTAAGTTAAATATCCAGAAGCAAAACCTCCTGCACTTTGTTTATGTACTTGCTGCCCTGAATAATACAACTGTTCTGTTGAGGCAAGTAATAGCAGATTCATACACTTTATTACATACACTTAAAGCTTAGCAATGCCACAGTAAGGAGAGATCAATTCTGCCAGTTTTTTATATGCCAATAATTCAAACAATTTAGACCAGAACTGCTCTAAAGCTTTTCTGAGTGAAATTTTACTTTCAAGGACATAAGATAACTCCACCTTCTAGGGAAAGCCAAATAGGACACCTGCTGTCTTCTCTTGTGCCAGTCCTATCTTGAAAGCTGGTGCAGGGTTCTTGGGAAATCCTGCAAATCTGGAAGCAATATGTGTGGGACAGAGAAGTTCATCCTTGTAAAAGAACTAAAAATTTCAGTCAAGTAAGTTCTGTTCCAGGAAGAGCAAAGGATTCCTCCACAGGGGAGCAGTATGAGTAAGATTTGTATCATGACAAAGTTGGTGCTGCCAGCTGATACTGATAAGAGAAGTGTTTGGGGATCTTGTTACAAAGAGACTGAACTGTATTTAACTTCTAAATCATAAGAAAATATAACAGATCCATAGATTTCTATCAGCTTATAATCAGCTACAGGAGAATGAAAACCTGGTCAATTATTAGACAAGCCAGTTATTCTCCGAGTAGTGTTTCTTCTTAGCTGGTTATGGAAGAAAGGGAACTACAGCTATGAGGAAAGTCATTGCAAGATAAGAGAGGATTTACAAATGAAAAAGGTGGTCTTAAAATTACCAGGTATTTTTAAGAGCATCAAAACTAATGCAACTGAGTTGGTGTCACTGGAACTTGGGAGAATTACAACCTATGCAACATACAAGAAGAAGATTAAAGAAGAAAATTAAACCTTAAACACAACAAGCTCAAAATCACTAACCATGAGTGTTTATCTCTAATAAGAATGTTCTTAGATTTCAAGGTCTCTAAGTAGCAAAATATATTGTATTAGTATAGGGCAACAACCATGTAGGGTGGCACCAACTCAGATTTGTGCAAAATGGATGTCTGAACTTTGCCTCTAGATTCTTTTAGCACTCAAAAGACAAAGAAGTCTTTAAAATACAGTTTATTTGATACGTTTTGCACATTTAACTTAGGAAGGAATGATTAGAAATCCCCATCTTTATTGACTGACAACAGAAGATGTCTAGACACCTAGATCAGATGTAGGAGTCAGTGCTGAGGAAGACTAAACACATGAATCCTGTTCATATTATCTGCAGCTACTATTGCTAAAAACCTGTAAGGATACCACTACTTTCTTCAAAGTTTTCGAAAAGTTAAAGCTCTTAATGGTGTTTCAAAGCATTACACATAGAAAACCAAACAGGGCACACATTCCCATCATCAGTGACTGCAAGAAGTGTTTGAATGACATGAGGAAAACAACATCTTAGTTCATAATACAGTTCCTGTTTTAATCATATTCTTTCATTTAGATGTCTAGTCACACTAGACACTGCCCCAAACAAAAGTCAGGTAGAACTGCAATGCAAATACTTAACTGTTTCTTGACAAAGAAGAAACACCTGCCAAAATTTGTGGAAAAGAAAGCTAAGCTTTTCTTTGGCTTGTATACACCAACAAAACATGTATAACCTACTAAAGCTGCATTTGTTTGTATTCTTTGACATACAGAATCTTAATAGAATATCACTATTTGATGAAAAGGTTCTGACTTCTCAAAAACTCTTCATATTGTTTTTACATTTAAATACATGGTCTTTGCAAATATCTTCAAAACCATTAAATCAATTAAAAGAGTGCTTAATATAATCATAAAATATATTCCAAACCACCTCATTTTTTGATTTCTGTTGTGCCTCTGGCATCACCATAAACCTGTCACTAAGTCCCCAGCCCACTTACCTCTTTTAATGACTACAGAACTACACATCTTTATGAATCATGGTACATCTCATCTGTTGCCATTTGATACTGGCTTAGAATATCTTCTAAACATATCAGTACAACTCTGTTTTCCTTGAATATACTCTCCAAAATAAACAAGGGGATAGTTCTTAGACATTCCAAAACAATGGACCAGTAAAATTCTATAATAAGTTCTTTGTAAAATGCTGGGTTTATTATTTCATTTGAAGTGCTGAGTGACTACAATGGTATACACAGACTTTTCCTTCCCCACAGTTCTCTGGTATCTGCTTAAATATCTCATGATTCCCAGTTGCGCTAGACCATTGTTTCATTACCTTTGAATTACCCAACACACATCACGAACACAACCATTGTATGATCCAGTGAAAAACTATATGGGAACTAATCCAACATTCGCAGTACACACAAAATAAGCATTCTTTCGTCAAAGTCTTACAAGCTCAATGAACATATCAAAGGCCTCAGTTTGTCCCTTGATACCTTTCTTAAACAAACCCGAAGTTTTAGCCCCTTAGAAAATGATGCATGTTATTTATTATTGTTAGACTTTGACCTATTACTTGAAACTTAGTGGGAATCAAAAAAAGAATCATCTTTGCAGATGAAAAAGCTGTCAATTTTGATTTAGTTATAGAAATCCCTGCCTATAAAACCAAATTAAGATCAAGATAAATAGAAAGTCTTACAAAGGGAAGGAGTGCTTAATTAATGTTTATTATGTAATCCATATTGCCCACTTGTATGTAAATGAGACCTATTTTAGTAAAAGGCTCAGGTTAATTAAGTTTAAGTTACCACAAATATTTCTATAGAATCATGGAATCATTAAGGTTAGAAAAGACCTTTATGATCATCAAGTACAATCATGAATCCCGCACTGCCATGTTCACCACTAAACCATGTCCCCAGGGGATCACATGTATCATTACTAACACCTTATGGCTGGAACACCAAAAGAGGTTAGTAGAAGCACAGTGGGAACTCTGTATCATGTAATGTCTTTCTGACAATTACTCAAAATTAACGCAAGGATACAATAAAATACAAAACCTCTTTATTTCTCTCAGTGGAACCATGTTCTTAATTTTGAGATTGGCTTCCTGAGTATAGCTCAGTAGATTCCAGCAAAATTTTTGTTTCATGAAAACTTGACAAAATCAGATCCTCAAAAGGCACTGAATATTTAGCAATTAAATTTTTCTGTTCAGCCAAATGCAACAAGTTGCAGAGTAAAAAACCAACTTGTTCCTGTACAAGGAAGACAAAACTGTTTGAAAAGAAAATGTATAAAACCATCTACAACAGATATGCTTTTTTTTTTCCATTTCTCATGACCATTTTAAAGAGTGTTTTCTAAATATCTTGGAAGGTCTCTCTTTAAAACATTCATTGCTACTGCAGAAGACTACCCTACAAAGTCCAGTTTTACTAAAACTCAAAGCCTTCCAAGAAACAGACCTGGCTGTATTACCCTTCACAGGCTTCATCATTCAGGTCTTGTTTTTTAAGAACTGAACTAATGTATATTTATAATATTTTTGTTGCTCTTATCTCCATTTGCTAGTAAGATTCAAAATGCTCTGTTCTTGTGAAACCTCACTATGACTCCTTTTCCTTTATCTTTGAGTATCAAATTAACTTGACATAGATGTTTTACATATATCTTAGGCTAAAAGTGAAGTATTCCTTTATGCCCATGAGGCACTCAGAAAGTTAGTAAGTTCTGCTTTCAAGAACACTCTAAAAGAGGTTATTAAAATTCAACACTTTGCATATTCTGATGGGGAAAAACACTTGCCCCTGACAACAAAGGAGATAGGTCAGTTCAAGAAAGCTTCTCAATCTCCATACGGGTGGCCACTGAATTCCTTGTGCCAGTATTCATAAAACCAAAATTAGAAAATGTTATCAGGGAGGAAGAGAAGTGTAGGAACCCAGGTCCTGTCCAAAAGTGAAAATCCATGACCATCTGTTGTTTGTGTTACATGGATTTCACAACTGTCATCTCCACTGTGCACGCCATTTCATCTTCACAGCAATATCACCAAAACACCCACTGAGATAAAATCACAAATATTTTGAACATACCATATGATATGTTATTTTCCAAATTGATATTAGACAAAGTCAAAATCAGGACTTGTCTACAGGTTACTTTTGTGCTGTCACATGAACAATCTTTCAAGGGTTTGCCACTGTTTGGAAATGCTTAACTTCAAACTTGAATAACAAGCAATACAGAAGAGAAAGGAAGATATTAAATGCTGCATTTTTAAAGTAAAAGTGTGTTTTGAAAAATTATAATGGCCACTCCATTAACTTATATAGCATCTTTCTTCAAAAACAGTCTAAAGACGCCTTTTAAATTATTTACTTAGAAATGTTATCCAGAATTTAAATTAACCTTTTTTGTTTTCTGAACTTCAGACAGCAAGACTGTCCTACATGTCACAGCTGGGTATGGCTTGAAGGATTTATCAGCTCTCAAACTAATCTTCATAATCCAATACTATATCCAAAAAGTTCTTTTTGAGAAAAAACAAACAAAAGAAACAAAAACCCCAAACTGAAATTGTCCTTGGGAAAAATGACAGAAAAAGAGTTAAGGACCAGTGAGTAAACAAACTACGTTTTCCCTGAGGAAATCTAAAACTCAAGGTCAGATCCATCTGAAATCACCAGACCTGTCACATGGCTTTCATAGCTGCCACTATGGCTCCTATCAAACCCACACTGCAAGCAATGAAAACATTTTTACTGGAAACGGATCAAGCTCTGATAAGAAGCTCCCTAATCACCTTTGGCTGATAACGCTGCACAAAGTGAGAGGTGAAGTTTTGAAAAAGAGAAGAATGAACTAAGAGAATTTGAGGTCAAATGTATTTGATCTTTTTCTTGAATTCCTTAATGTCTCCGTGTGTTGGAGCAGAAATATGACTCTGCAAGTGTATGGATACATATATAGTTTATATACATAAGAATACATACATGCACATGCACTTTATATACATTTCTGTTCACACATGTACAGGAACACAGACTGTGCTGTCAGGATAACTCAACTAATTCCATTTTATCCCAGCTTCTGTCCTCCAGTAACAAAAGTCTGGTGGTCCCAATCTCAGCCCCTTGGGTGTAGGAATCCAGCACAAAACCATCACCCTTAATTTAATGCAATTGACAGTCTCTGCTCAAGAGAAGCAGAAGAATGAGTTGCCATGGAGACTGAACTACTCCTCTTCTCCAGAGGATGCTTTTATCAAGCATGGCCTGAACAGTAGAGACTTTGCAATCCTTGTAACCTTAATCACATCACTGGATCTTGCTTTTTGGGATGCCTTTTTAGTAAACTCTAACAAACATCAAAAGGTTGGGGGGTGGGAGAAGAAGGAAGAGAGAGCTCAAGAAAACAAACTAACTAACCCCCTAAAATACAACAAAAAATAGTATGAAACTGCACATTGTGCCAGATTGAGAGAGAAAGGAATTTCATATTGATTTGATTTATCAGATTTGTCACCTCTGCCTGGTGCTTTCCTAACAGGGTGAATGCTGTGCTTGACCTATTTGCTGGAATTAACCAGGACTGCAGGAGACCATATGGATTGCCAGATGGTCTGCTATAATTTAATGCCATTTATTCTAAGTATGAAGTAAGTTATAAATATAATTAACATTCTTTTAGCTCCTTACTGGAGCTTTTTTCTCAGCATTGAAAGGTAAGTTAATACCTTGTTGCTGAAACACAGATGCCAGCTAATTGCTGCAAGAGGCTGCAGCTCCAAAGCAAAAAGTGTCTGCACAGACTCTAACTTATTCACTGACCCCACTGTGATGATTAATAGGTTGAATGCTAAGCTGTAATGAGGATGACAGATCTTAGATGTTTTCAGGTTACCTTAATTAGTAGTATGATGAACACTGTTCATTGCAGATGTATGTATCACACTTCATAGTAAACAATACACCTTGTACTCGTGGCCTGAATGTGTATTTCACATGACAGCACATCAAATGTGAAGGAAGAATCAAACCACCTTCAGACAGTAAAAACAATGAAGTGATTTCCTTCAGAAATGTTTTTCCGGATTGCTATTTCATATTCTGCCAGTGATTGTCTAAATGGCCTATTTTTTAGGAAGTGGTCCTAGAGAAGCTTTGGCTTCAAAGAGTATTTATATCAGGCAGGGTCATCATTCTCAGCATTTTAAAACCACGAGTCTTTAACAAGATATCCAAACAACTTTGCCCACTGTTCCTGTGTGGATAATCTTCATAGTAAATGGGGTAGGTGCTAGCAGAATGAATAGCAAACCATTTTGTAGTTTTTTATGTCAATATAGAAGTGGACTTAGTATCTGGTAATCAGAACAGTCAAAGACGTATTAGAGAAAGGGCACAAATACTGAATCTTTTGTATTTAATATGAAAAGTTGTTCATGTTGAACCTTCTAGATAAAAATGACCACAGCTAAATGTCCTGAGATTTGCATATGTACTGTTAATAAAACCTGAGTGAATTTTGCCCTGACAGAAATGGCATAAATTAAATGTTATACAGAGAATACAACCTGCACTATAGAGCAAATCTGCTTTAGGTTGTTAAAGGAGCCAAGGGTCAGCAAGTCACAGCATATGGAAAGCAGAAGAAATCCAGCGTTTTAATACTTATGTTCTTCCTGTGCTCCAGATGGGTTCAGCACGTGTTCAGAGGCCTCCAGTTACACAGGTACACTCCACAGTGCAAGTGCTGATGCACCCTTAAGAAAGCATTACATTAGAGCGGACCTGAATGTGATGAGACATACCCTTTTTTACCCCACTCTGGATTGCATCAAGTTATTTCTTCACCTGGTGAATTTTGGTGAATCACTTGACTACTGTCACTGGTCCTATAAAATCCTTTATACTTCTCCACCTGCATATGAATAACTTATTATTTTCTATCTGTACATGAATAAAAATAGTATGAAAATGTCTGAACAGCATGCTTTTGTTGATATTGATACCATTTCTCAAGATGTCTTCATAAGGTCTCTGTGACTGCCAGAATTTGAAAAAAGATCAATTTTTCCAACCCATCAACTGAAAAATATTTACCTGAGGTGATAAAGTTAATATGATGGCTTCAGTTTCCTTTTTATACTCAGAGGGGAAAAAGAGGTAGTTGGAGAGAGGAATCGAGGTAGCCTGATCTTCTTTGTAGGCATGCTCCTCACTTCCCTAACTGCTAAAAAAGCTACGGCCACTCATATGTCAAAACTTAGGGAAGCTGAAACAAGAGATAAAAAAACTGAAACCATGCTGAAAATGAGACTTCATAGATCCTTCAATAAATCATATGTTGGACCTGATACCACTGTACTTCACTATTACACAGATACCACTTCTGAAAAATAGTGCAGTGATATTCTTCAGTGACTAAAGAGTTTCGATATCAGTACACTATTGGCACAATGTTTTCAGTCTCTGTGTATATACGCTCACACATATGTACTTATACATAAACACACACATGTTTATAAATCTATGCATTTAATTGCTCCATCAGTGCAAATAGTCAGATGTTCCAGGCAGTAACCACTAACAATAAAAGAAAGGGAAATACCAGATCTGTTGCCTGAATTAATGTAATTCACACCTTTGAATTGTCTGAGAAAGTGTTTTGCCTAAGCAGCAGCTAGGTCTCACCAACACTTAAAAAAGAAAAAAATTCTGACAAAATGAAGGAACCATGCAGAATTTAACAAGTTAGTCTTTGGGGCTGATAGACACAAAGCCTGTCAAAGCAGATTTGACACTTAGTTCTCAAACATAGCTTTATACTTTAAAATCCTTTTTCATCTGTCTTGTTCTTTACTTGCTTGCTTACAAGAAAAAAGGTATCAGAGAATTTATGTTCACTGTTCAGTCCCAAGAATAAGATTGTCTGCATCTTAGCTGTCATACAGATGGCATGTTTGAAACATGGCTTTGGCCTAAGTGGAAAATAGGACTTTAGGACAAATAAAACAAGATATAACCCCCCTGCCTATAGAGGAATACCTGTTTCTCACTAATGAACCCTCACTGCCATAATAATTTTCTGTGATTAAGCTTCATCATTGGATTTCCTGAGATCTCACCAAGGCAGTGGAAACTGACTAAATTTACCCCTAGACCCAGAAGAAATTATTTGGGCATTGATTTGTTGGAAAACTGTACTTCAAAAATTGTGACTTTAGGGAAAGATTGCAAAATCTTTTTTTACCTAAATTACGTAAATATGAGGTAGAGGAACAAAGAAAAGGCTCTAAGGGGAAAAATGTTTTAAGACCATATGAAAAAACTAACCAAATAATGTTATTTACTAATTTCACGAGTGTCTTACCTCCTGCATACATGACAGCCAACATTATTGATGATATCCAAGCTATCTCGCTATATGATGTGTGGAAGATCTCTTGTATTTCTTTGAAGAATACTGTGATGGCTTTGGGGAAGGCATAGGAAAATCCAATGGAGATAAAAGCCCCGAAGACCACAACCCATCCCCAGCCTCCGTCAGGAGGTGGGTAATCTGGCGCTCCTGTTGCAGGTGGCATTTTTTGGTCTCTGTCTCCTCTCCAACTAGACTGAAAAACAAGGAAAGAAAAAGGATGTCAATTTTTTTCCCCCTTTTTTCCATATCAAACTACAGTATTCAATAGTCATCTGCAGGGATCATAAAGAATCCTCACAGCAAAGACCAGCTTTTGGTCCAATCCCTAGTTTTCATGGGACCACAGAGAGTAGCTGTTTCTAGAGGCAAAAGGTGTTCTGCAAAAAAACTTGTGGCAAGAATATTTCCAATAGCTTAGGCAATATGTGGCAACTGTTACAAATCACTGATCTCTGTCACCAAAGTTGTATATGCAATTAGTCACTTATTGCAAAGTGACTAGTTTGTGTGGGTTAATTTATGTAGCTCTACCATCTACAGTGTGGAGAAGAAACAATGGAAAAAAGTTACACCTCAATTGTAACTAAATGCTATAAATAAGTGTCAGTGAGATTTATTGGTACCGCAGCAAAATCATCACCAACAACAGAGAGAAACAAATTGCGAACATCTGAAAAGCAAATTCTAAGCAGAGATTTTTAAGCTAAAATTCCCTGTGTATCCATAAAATAAATACACAATATTAAAATTTCATATTGTACTCTTAAGATTTTGATATTTTGATGTCGATATTACTTGCAGGAACAAGGTGGAGATTGATGGTACTAATTTTGCTGTTTCCACATGTCAGAAGATATCAGGATGCCTTTCCCTAATAAACCTCACAAGTTTTCCACAGCTCTTCTATAATTTAGAATTGGCTGTAAGAGCTGTCACCAGCATGATATCTTGCAGAGGTTCTGAGAGGTGTAGCCAACACATTCAGGCAGCTCAAGAAATCATAGGAAATTCATATAAAACTTCTAAGGCCTGAAATAAATTTCATATTGCTAATACCATCCTCATATCTAAAACCTTAAATTTTTTACATTCTACATTACATTTTTAGAAAATATGTAGCAGTGAAAATGCATTTTTTATTTCTGAGATTTTTTCCACTATCAAATCCCTTTATTATTACATGCTGAACTGGAGTCCACTGTGTTTTTTTCTGTGTAATCCAGCCTACACAGACAGAATGAACTGCAAATTCTTCTTTCCTCCCTGTTTTCTCCTTGGGCATTTAGGCAACTTATTACTCTTGATTGGTCTCCTGCCATACTAGTATTGAAAACTGTGGATGATAACATTGAGTAGGTTACTGTCATGCTTATGATTACCAGCAAGTCTCTACATGATTTCCTCTGTGCCACTTACAGCATATTCCAATTTCTCGCAGTAAACTGCATTAGCAGTGGGAGTGAGATGATTACCTTAACAAAAACTAAAAAACCCAACTGTGTCAGCTTATACTTATCTCTTGGGATAGTGCCTGGAGTACTTTCAGGGTAAATTCCATGTAGCACTGCACTGAAAGTATGCCACAAAACAAGCAAAATGTTGTTTCTAAGATTACCTATCACTAGGCTAGCCCTGTGATAGAAACCCAGTGTATTTCTGATTCTCCACTTCACTGAAGCTGACTATAGACAGCTGCCTGTAGCTGACTGTAGACAGCTTCACTGAAGCTGACTGTAGTTGCCACACCTCTGGGGAAAGCTAACTCAATGACTAAAACATGTGGCTTTTAGACAAAATTTAAAAAACCCAGGTAGTTTGGGTTCTGCACCATGTA
The DNA here is from genome assembly GCA_013397175.1 of Platysteira castanea. Classification (NCBI taxonomy): domain Eukaryota; kingdom Metazoa; phylum Chordata; class Aves; order Passeriformes; genus Platysteira; species Platysteira castanea. Next base: position 331,831 of record VYXC01005331.1, on the reverse strand, counting down.
ACTGAGATTTCCTGCTGGCGGCAATAGGTATCTATTGCTCTGTAAACAGAGCATATAAATCTTTTTACACACATGTCCAGAAAGAATCTCTGGTATGTACTTTGTTTCTGCTTATTCTAGTCTCAGTGTAATATCAGTTCCCCAAGAAAACTCAGAGAGGAGAACTTGGGCCTGCCACTAGAACAAGTTGGACAAACACTGGACAAACAGAAAGAATTCTGGTTGCTGAGACTTAACTTTGTCAAAACCATTAAATATTACTTTGCTTTTGCTAATCAGGATCAGAGTCTTTCTAATCAGAAGAAAGAGTATCTCAGAAAGCCCACTATAACTTAGAGCACAAACAAAAATGATTGATTGCGTGTTCAAGAGCACAAAACCTCAAATTCGCCATAAAAAGCAGAATTCTATTTCTGTGAGTTAAGTGGAAGTAAACAAGAAGAGTTTGCCATCTATCCCAACCTAAAATATCTAAAAGCTGTTATTCCACTCATCTGAGAAAACTTTTGGTTGTTTCATGAAAAAAGGTTAACTATTGTTTTCTTGCACTTCAAAGGCTTGAGCATATTTGTTTTCATGCTTAATATTCACATGACAACACTTCTATCGCTATTATAAATTTTTGTAATGGCAAACAACATCAACACGTTGCTCTTCATAAAAAATGGAAGGGGTTTATCAATTTACGGAGGAAGCACTCCTTTTCCTAAAAATAATACAAAAGCACTTTGAAAAATCACAGCCACCACATTAGTCAAAAGAATGTCGAAGGTTCCTGAATGTCACTAATGAATATTTTGGAGAGATCCCACTATATCCATCCCTTTAGGGTAGAAGAACAGGCTCTGACAGTTCAGTGCTTTCCTCCCTTCAAAAGCTTCACAGTAAATTACATTAAAGAGAGAAGCAAAGAGGCACTGGCTGCTCCTGTGCCTTAGCCTAGAGGCAAACTGGTGCAAAGGCCACTGCATGGTCCTGTCTGCCAACCTACGCTGAGCATTACGCTGTCATGAAGAAGAGCCTGGATCATTGTATCTCACACCTCCTGTTTATCCCACGAAGTAGAGCTAAGAATAGCTTCCCTGACATTCCTGTATGATCATCATGGCCAATATTAGCTCCAGTTAATGTAAGGTGAAGACGAAAAAAATAATTAATATATGTTTGTACCAAGATGAACATAAGTATTCATTTTATCACAAACAATAAATCCAACATCTCAAACGTTCCATATATGCTCAGGAGCTAAAACAGTATTCTCCTCTAAAATCTGCACTTAATATCCCTGAAATTGAATCCCTCCTAAAGAAGTCTAACCATTAATATACCCAGCCCTAACCTAAGCCTAACTACTAAGACTTGGGTAGTATAGGTAGTATTAAGACAAGTGCAAAATCCATTAGCAACCAAAAAAACCCAGGATTTTACATGAGTAGATAAAAATTATAAGGGAAGAAGCAATATATGAAGGAATGAAGCAGTGACAAGCAAAATCCCTTTTCAGAACTCTTTGCGGTTATTATGGGCTGTGAAGAATAAAAAGAAATATGGTAGAAATCATAGAAACAAACATGTGTGGTGATGTTCATGTGAAGGACACAGTACCAGACCAAGAGAAGAAAAAAAGAAACAGCACTTGAGTAAATAAAGGTCACCACCAGTGTTTTTAGTCAGTCATATGAATTCCATCATGTGCCTAAAGCCTAAATTGCTCGTACCTGTGCCTTTCTAGGCAAGCAGTGGGCGAGGAACACTGCCTGCCCTCTCCCAGGGAACAAGCAGGGGAATAGTGACTGGAGTGGGTCCTGAGTGAAGCCATCAATCTCACTTCTCGCTGTCAAATACACAGAGATTGCTCATCCTTTACATACCCTGAGTCAGATGTGCACAAGGATTTTCTCCTAAGCTCCTTCTAGTTGCTCTGTATAAATCCCATTTATGTAAGCATTGAACAAGAGTGCAGCTACTGTAATAAGAGCTGCATGTGTCTGCTAACAAATAATAGGAAACAAAACAAGAGGGCACTTCTATAACATCTGATACACAACATTTTTATTGCCGTTTTCAGCACATTTGAACTTAATTAGGCATATGAGAACCAGTGAACAAGAGAGAAAGAGAGAAACAGAAGGAAGGAGGAAGTAAGGGAGAAAGGAAAGAAGTGAAAGGAAGGAAAAAAGGAGAAAGAAAAAAGGAGAAAGCAGAAAGCAAGCAATAAGGTCAAACTAAGAGCAAATGCTACAAACAAATAATGTGTCTTGGTATCATGCATTGTGGACTTCACTCAGTTATAATCAACCTGTTCAAACTGCTCAGGTACCTACCAATGCTTCATTAATATTCTGCAGTTGCCAGCTGCCAGAATCAGCTATCAGTACAACAGCTTGTCAAAGACCCTTCTGAGAAGGGTTTATGTTGTTCTCTTTTTTACTGAGACTCTGATTTTACTGTGAGTTTTAGGTTTTTTTTTCTGCAACATCAGAGTAACTGTTTGTTTTTCCTGCTTGCATTTTATCTGCCTTGTCCTCAATATGCCCCATCACCACTTGACTCAGCAGCCACTTGTCCCAGAGTAAAAGAATTGGCATGTGAAAAATCTGTCCCCAGCTGCTGTAGGATAGTAGGAATACTTGGCATTTGTGCACTGCCCTCCAGTTCCATTCAGTAAGCCAAGAACTGCAAAAAGCTTTGCAAGCTTGAGCAAAGTCAGTCTTATAACATCCCTGTGAGGTGACTGAGAAGTATCATCAACTTTTACATATGGGAACAAATGTGATAACAGACTGAGTAACCCTAAGTCTTGTCCCAGATTAGGGCTGGGATATGGACTAATGTCCAAATAAGATGTGAGTTATGACTAAGATTTTTAAGTAAATGTGTATTTTAGAATCTCATTAAGCAGCAAACGCAGATTATTTGTACTGCTTAATACTAGAGCTAGGAGCTCAGGTGGGGTACAATGTTTGCTTTATAGGTTTGAATAGTCTGCTGCTCCAACTTAACACATATTAATTACACTTCTATTTGAAAATTTGTATTTGAAATAAATGCATTAGAAAATAATTAGTTAAATAAGAATTATATCTTATAAAAGATCCTTGCTTAAATGCTGCAAGTTTTTCAATTTTCATTAACCACTCTTTTAATGAGTTCTAAGCATGATGGCAGGATAGCAGGTACCATCTCATCAAATGATATTGCCTCACCAACTTTTATGAGCTATTGTCATAATCTTGGGAACAACTTTCAGCCTTTGAACAAAAAAATATCTTTTTAGTTTTGTGAGAAGGCTTTGCTCCTACTTGTGATTCTTTTCTTCTGGAGAAAGTGAGGATGCACAAAGGCTCTTGACTGTAAGGCAGCAAGAGAGTCTGTTCTCTGCTTTTAGCTCTAACTACTCAGACCTGGAGGCAAAGTAGCTCCTGAGGAGCTCTGGTACCTAGCCTTAAAGAACAGACTAATTGTCCTGAGAGAGGAAAATAGTCTGCTTTTTGTCTGTATTCAGAGACTAAGGGGTGTGTGATAAATAAAACCCAGGTAGATGAAAGATGCACTCAGAGTCTGACTTCGCTGCCTTTTTTCCACTAGGGTCTAATCTTCAGGACAAATACACCCTGTGTGAGACCAAAACAACTAAAAATGTTGGGTTTTGTAAAGTTTCTCCAACAGGCTTGGATCGAAGGGTCATGTCTGTAAATGCTTTCCAGACTTCTATGTGATAGTAAAATAACTAACACATAATATATTATATTAAATTGTATTTATGGGGCTTATGTTAGGATTTGCTACTCTTGCTAAAAGTCTAAGCAAAAATAATCCCCAAAATGACCATTCTTACTCAAAGCCTATTTCACTTCATTCTTTAATAGCACAATATCCAACATTATTAAAAATATATCTACAGGTATTTTAAGTCTAAAACTCCAGCTTATTGAGAAAAAAACCCTTTTTTTTTTCTTGAAGAGTAGATGAAGTAACTAGCTCTAAATATTAATTTCTATGAAACAAATATGGGGTTATTTACAGTTAAGAATCAGTAGTGCAGTGTACTTGTCATCTCACTGTAGCAGTAACAAAAGAAGTGCTTGAAGCAGTGTGGGAGAGTAAGAGCCCCTCACACATCCAAGGCAGATATATTCATATCATTGTTCCAGTTGTCTAGGAGGTTGGCAGAGGCTGGCTTCGTGGAGGGAAGAGGGAGAGGCTCATGCTGTAAGATAAAATTAAATGAACAATCCCCATAACTTTCTTTCTTCTTAGGGTCTAGCATTTTAATAGACTGATTCTTAGGAACAGCATCAACTGTGCAGAAAATTGGATTTTAAAGCAAAAACTGTTGGCTGAGCTATACAAGAATGATTACAGACGTAAGTTCCTGATGGCTATGGGAATATTCACAGAATCACAGAATATGCTGAGTTGGAAGGGACCTACAAGGATCATTGAGTCCAACTCTTACTCCTGCACAGGATACCCCAAGAGTCACACCATGCACCTAAGAGAATTATGCAAATGCTTCTTGAACCCTGTCAGGCTGGTGCTGTGATCACTTCCCTGGGGAGCCTGTTCCAGTGCCCAACCACCCTCTGGGAGAAGAATGTTTTTGTTAATATCCAATCTAAACATTCCCTGACACAATTTTAGGCCCTTCCCTCTGTCTATCACTGGTCACCACAGAAAAGACATCAGTGTCTGCCCCTCCTCTGTCCCTCCCAAAGCAGTTTCAGACTGCAATGAGGTCTCCCCTCAGTCTCCACTTCTCCAGACTGAACAGATCAAGGACCTTGGCCGCTCCTCACACAGCTTCCCCTCAAGGCCCTTCATCATCTTTGTTACCCTCCTTTGGACACCCTCTAATAGTTTAATGTCTTTTTTATATTGTGGTGATCAAAACTGCACACAATATTCAAGCTGAGGCCGCACTAGTGCAGAGTGTATTTGAAGATCTAGTTCATTTTTACCAAGAAGACTGAAATAAAGGCACACCATCTAATTCCTCTCTTCCTCTTAGAGGACTCAAAATACAATCACTGACACAGAAGTAAGTCTGATAAGATACTGCCGTATAAAAAGCAAAAACATATAAATTGTGCTGTTGGTGTAATATCAATTCTATTTGCACTAAGCACTAAGGCCAAAAGCTATTACTCAGTCAGTAACTAAAGTGAGGTTTTACAGTATTGGAACTTCCATCTGAGAAAATTATATTGTAAAAATATTGGAATTGTTGCATCATTGAAATCAGATCTGGAGCATTGCTGGGTCAGTAGTAAGATGACTAACGTAATCTGTCAAAACTAATATTAATGCAGTATTTTTAATTAATTTGATTTTTGTTGGTGGATTTGGTTTGTGAGTTGTTTTTTATTTTAAACTTCATAAGTTGTGCTGCCACATTCTCCTGGGAAACCATTATCTGTATTCACAGTCACAGTAACGAGTTGGAATTCCATTCATCATGTCTTCTGTTATTACCTTTTTTCATTGATTTTAAGGGAAACCTATATGACTGGCTTACTCTGGATGACTAAACACCTACACAACTAGAGTTAAGTGAAATGAATTCCAACCAAAGTGATTGCAATTCTGTTTTAATTACTGCGAAAAGACAGTCAGTAGAATATCTAACCTAAAGAGGTTGTCACTCCACCCAAATTGAAGTGCACTGAAATGAACTGTTGATGGCTAAATTGAAAATGCCAGTGATCCAGTTTGAAGAATTAATCAGATTTAACAATAAGTTGATTGAAGTTGATGAAAAATTCTGCAGACCTGAAAAAAAATAAACCACCAAACTAATCAACCTTTCAAAAAAACCCAACCCAAAACTTTCTTCTGCCATTAAAGAAATAGTTTTAATAAGCTCAGCTAAACCCTTTATAAGTCAAAGTCTTAGCTCCCTACATGGCAGGAGTATTGATAAACTTATCAATTAATTTCTAAACACTTGTGCCATCTCTTAAATTCTAGCACTACTCCCTCATATTTAAGTATGGTAGTTACCAGCTTTACAACTTACAGATTCCTGATATTTTAATGCTTTTTAGACCAATATTGAACAATTTTTTGGTAATATTAGCCTTTCAACTACATCACCACACTCATCTTCTCCAAAACTCACACTGAATAAATGTTTTAAAAAGAAGACTTCCCAGAATAACAGAAGTCATGTAAATTTGGAGCTGTATGCTTGATATATGCTTTGAAGAGTTCTGATGTTTGGAAGCAGGGAGTTATATATTCATGCATTTGTAGTATTTTATAAATGGAAGAACTAAGGTTTCAAGTCAGTGTTAATGGAGTTGTCTGCACAGCTGTTGCACATTGTTTGAAAAATAAATAGGATATTCTTTCTAAAGAAGCAGATTTTCCATTATCAATAATAACAGGTATTCATTTTAATACCATTCTCTCAATACTAAGCTGCAGGGAAAAAAATCAATTATGGGAAAAGCCAGCCTATTCTTAGGCTGCACCATTAGTTAATATTTTCAAAATCTGAATTTGTATCTTTTTACATAAACATGTAATTTGGAAGTGGCAATATTTAATTCATTCATTGCTGAAGATAATATTCACATTCATCTATGAGCTGAATATTTGACATTAGGAAGATGCAATAGATTCCAATTGAAATTCTGCTGACATTAATTTCTGTAAACTTTATGAAAGTTACTCTGGACTCTTGCACTCAGAATCCAACCCTTGGCTGTCTTCTCTGCTCCAGTATTACAGCCCAGTGTATTTTTCGTATATGTGCTACTACTTGTCCAAATCCTGGCCTAAAAGAATCATTTCACACATACTGGGAAAATATTTTTCTTCTATTCTCGTGCAACATATGACTCCCATGGGTGGAAACAGTTACTAATGCTTAAGTCTCAGTGACAACTACTTAGATTATGTAATAGGAAGTAAACTGATCTGGACTTTTTTCCTAAGAGCATATGATGGGGAATATATAACAGGCCAAGGCTGGAAAACAACTCCAGACTGCAAAAGTTTATACAGGGTTCACATTTCATTTATTCCTGCCAGTGTGGAAATTTTTACTAGTTGAAGAAATTTTTCTCTATTACTAATAAAATGGACAAACTTAGGAATACTTCTGATGACATAGTCTTTTAGAAGTGTGACCTGGGAAAGCTAATGAGTTATAAATCATCTTTTAGCAAAGCTACAGTTATCTTATGTACTTTATAGAAAAATAAGTAAATAAGACAAAAAGAAAAAGGGCAGAACTACCAAAATTTACAATGAGGAAAATATCTTTTTAAAAAGAAATTACTTGGGGACCACTGCATCTTGAAAAAGCAGCAAATTTCTGCTATTCTGGGTATCCAGTCTAAAAACCTCCCCAGGACTTAGGTCATAAGTAAGAAGCTGTTCAGTCAATATACATTTTAAAAGTTGTGTGAGAGTAGAGGAAATAAACCATCTGTTTGTGTAAAATAAAACTCAAAACATGTAGATAATTGAAACTGAAAAATCCAATTGGTTCAGCTATGCCTGTAGAGGCTTGATGTGTGAGCTCATTCTGCCAGTGAAAGTTAGAATGTGAGCCACTGATTCCAAACAAAATATAGCCAAAAAGTAGATCAATCCAAAAATTGTTCTGGAATTACTAAAACATATTAGGTTACATATTTGGTTAGCAGCGAGAGAGAGGGAGAGAGAAAGAAAGAAAGAAAGAAAGAAAGAAAGAAAGAAAGAAAGAAAGAAAGAAAGAAAGAAAGAAAGAAAGAAAGAAAGAAAGAAAGAAAGAAAGAAAGGAAAATATTTTCCCCACTTAATAGAATTTAGCAGAGATGAGAGTTTTTATGCATTTATAAAAAAGCATTTTTAGAACTAAATCAATGTGGCTTTGCAAAGCAACGTGGAAGAATTATAAAATGTCAACATTTTTCTCACAGAGATGTCTGACTGAAAGTTTTTTCAAGCCAGAGGCACCAATTTTCATTAATTTTCATCTCATGACCAGTGATAGCCATGGCTCTGAAAAAGCAAAATGTGGCAGCAAGGTGTGCTCCCCTCTCCAACTGTTTCCAGTTCCTGGCAGATAGATAATCACTCAGGTATGCTAGCGTGGTGCTCATGCTTGGGACCAACCAGGGGCCATCCCTGAAGATGCACCTGCCATTTCTTAAGTGCAGAAATCAGATGCTAATAACTCCTTGAAGACTGTGCCGGGGAATCTATCTTCTCTAACCATCTATCATTAAAGCCAACAGCTCTGTCCAACCCACTCAACTTTCAGTCTTTCTTATGCTGATATTTATGTTGGTAAGAGATCATAAACGAAAGCCTGTTCCTATTTAATTACCTGCAACTTTTGAGCAGACAGCTAAACAGCATACAATTACATGGGACAGTGTAGTACTACACAGACACACTTGCCATCTCTTGATGACTAAACGAGGCTGTTAGGAGCAGAAGAGCTGTGTTAGCTCAGTATCCTATTGATGCAACTTAGCTCTGTCTGAGTATCATGGCATGGTTCAACATAAAATACACACACGTATGATGTCTATTTGTCCAGTCTGGAACATAATGATAAAAAAATTCATTTGAAGTACGTACCAAAACTAATATAATTTAGGCAGTGGCAATACTCTAACATAAATAAATACAGGGAAGGAAGAAGTTATGATTGTATTTGATTTCCATGGGAAGGAAGAGGATGTTTAAATACAAACTTACTATGTACTTTGTCCAAGTGTTAACGAGATGAACTGCTGATATATATACAAAACAACTTTAAAGACCAAGATGGCTTAATCAAATTCTGACACGTACTCCTCCACCCATTGTAAGAAATTGAACATGGGGAGATCAAAAAACCTCTCTTGATTATTAAAGAGGACACTTTTTCCTAACACAGAAAGTACACAACACCCAAAGAGTACAACACGCTGCTGTACCTCTTAGAGAACAGTTCTAAAATGCTACAGCAAAAACAACCTTCAACCAATTTTTAACAAGCTTTAAAATTTATCAAGGTTTTATGTAAATCATATTGTTTATACATGCATCATTTGCAATTTTTTCACTCTGCCATTTACTAACTCCTTATGGAATACCCAGAATATATGCAAGAAACCCGTGGTTCTGCTCTGGCACAGTGGCACTGAAAAGTTGTTTGGTGCTTGTCAGTACACTCAAAGAGATGACCAACAACTGAAGGATGCATGAGAAGTGCTAGATCTTTCTGAAAACCCTCCCTTCTCATGCTGACATCAAGAATTTCTGAAGAATCTAGAGATCAATTTTTTCCTGATTTTTGGTCATATTTTCCATATTCAAATCTCCCATTATAGATTTTCCATTTAATCCCAGCAGCACGGATTTAAGTTAATACCATCTATTTTCCATTTCATTTATGATGAGAAACATAAACCTTCTGGAATATAAGCTTTCTGGCCAGCTATCTCAGGCTAGTATGAAAGTGCTCCTTTCAAATGTTAACACAAAAGGAACTCTCTTTCTTACTATGGACAATCCAGACAAGCCACTGTCCGAGTTGCAGACCCTAAACGTAGACCTGAAAGCTGAAGCCCTGAAGTGCAACAGCCTGTTAGTTACAGGATCTAAACTGGCTAATGCATTAGCTGTGTTTTAGCCTGCAAACTTCTCATTTTGCTTGACAGAGAATATGGGGTAGCATTACTTCATTGCTCAAAAGCAACCTGATAAATCCACTACAAGATTCATTGTTGTTGAGTTTGCTGGACTCTTAACTGTGAAACTTCTCCCATGTACCAAAGTGCTTTGCTCTACATAACCCTTCTTTGCCAAAGCCATACTGAAGTAAACAGACTCACAAGCAGCAGCTTTTACATTTCTGCATCATCGCAAGAAAAGCTTTACACTTCAGATTATTTTTCTGCAAACTGAGATAACATAACACTCCTTATTCTCATTATTGAGAATCTAGAACAATAGAATTCAAATCCCCAAAATCTGACTATAAAAGCTACATAGACACAGTAGTAGAGTTTACAAAAATATATATCAAATGAGACAAGAAATATAAAGATCTCTGTGGCATTTGCATCCTTCCAATTAGCAAAAGGGCACAGCAAAAATATTCACAGAAGAGACTAGTTAAGTCATATTTACCTGGAAGCTTAATAAATCAAGAGCAAGCCATATCCAGTGTAGGGCAACGAGCACATTAGTATAAGAAATGAGCCTATTGTCCCTTTCAGGATAGAAGCAAAACACTCAGTTCAGAGGCAAAACACTGAGTTGTGGTTTTCCTTGTAAAAAGCAGATATAGACACACATTTGGTTGTTCATGAGTTCTACTGAAGGCCAAAGTACTGATAAGAGTTTAGCCAAACTTTCTATATGCAAAATTGTTTGTAATGCATAAAAACATGTACAGCACACTCCACACACCTATTCGTTTTGTCTTAATAACAAGACAAAGAAGTGGCAGTGGAGTTGTGTAAATCCCAAGGTTTTTCCTTGAGAAAGCACTACAATGCTGGGATTCAGAGCCTAAGAATTATAGTCCCCTAAAGACCACTTTCAGTCTTCAAGACTAGTATTCTTCTTTGTGTACAAAACAACTCTGGATTTTATACGTTTTTCTAAAGCCTTTAAAGACACCTCTTTTACTTATTTTCACAGAAGTCTTAAACTATTATCTACCTATGCATAAGTATGCATAGACTATGCATAAACTTCCTATACATAAACTTTCACATACAGCCCAACTGACTTCAAAGGGGAGTAAATGGATTTGAACTCCATTTAAGTTTTATTTAGCTAGATCCTTTCTCAGTCAATAGCTGCAGATGAAACAATCACCACCTCCTGGGACGACTAGGTTTAACTAAAACTTTGTTTCTTTTCAGGTTCTTCTCCAAACACATTTTTCAATATTTCTCTTACCTCTCAAAATATTACTACATAAACTGTGAGGTGTTCCTGAGGGGAAGTTGTTCTTGTTGCAATCTGGTTCAGGTATAATATCTATTTTCTATTCAATCTTAGCATTATTATTCCATTTTCATGATATTTTGCAATTTTAATATTAAATATGGAATTTGGGTCCTTTTTCTTTTCTTCCCTTGAAGTTAAGCACTGTGAGATTCATCAGTCAACAAAATGTTTATACAAGAAAAGAAATATTGAGTAAAATGAACTCCACCCTAATGAGCTCCAAATAAATCTGTATGGTTTTTATGTGTAGAAAAAGTATGGGTTGTTTCTTTCATTTTTCCCTAATATAACTTACTGATTCAAAAACCATGTCTGTAAAATGCCACATGCATTTATTGCACCCTCTACATGATGAAAGAAGTATACAATGGAAAAACATATTGAAGTTTGGGGCTTGTGCCTGTGCATCTCAGGAAATGGTACAAAGTATGTAGATGATAGTACCTATGGAATGAAATTTCAATGCACAGGGTTTTTCATTTGGCCTTTTTAGGAAAAACTGTGATTGGTCCCTGAATAATAAAGGTGACTGTTAAAAGCTGCAGCACTGATAAATCTTGAATTTTTAGAAAGTGAAAAAGGACAGTAACAGAATGTACGTGTTCAGATTTGCAGAGAAAGTATCAGAGAGCAAAAGGGTGAAGTAAAGAGTGCTGTTTTCATCTTCAAAATGTGAGTAAAGCACTCCTCTGCAAAACAAAACAGAATTTTGAGGTGGGAGTGCATGAGATGTTACCTAGCTCTGGCTATTTATGAGTCTTGCAACTGGCTCTAGCTTCTGTCTGTTCTGCATCAGACCCAAACCTGTTCTGTAGGGTTAGCTGTATTCTTGCATACATTTCCAGTTCATATACATAATAAAATAGTTATTATTACTACCCATGATAGCTGAGAATATTTTAAATGGTAAATTAGCACAAAGTACTGTTTAATTTCCACCAATCAAAAGAAAATCATAATCTTTTTCCAGCACCATCCCTAAATAAGACTACTTTTTCATATGCCAGTTATAGATTTTTTTACAATTATTAAAAGGAAAAAAAAATAGAAATGCAAAGATGATGTACAAATTCTGAATGTAAGTGAATAACATGTTTTCTAATACAGACTTCTTCAGTCTTATTTCTAGAAAAGACAAAGTGGGGATTCCATACATTACACACCAGTACAGTAACAGAGCAGAAAAGCAATACATGTAATGCAAAAATCTGATTTTGAATGATGGTGAACTTTTAAGTACTTTTGACACTTTTCACACCCTGCATTTGAACATGCAGGTAGGTGGTGTTTTCTAACAAGTGAATGGTTTTGTATCTACCTCCTGCAAAATAAAGCATGAGTGCTCACTGAAGTTTAAAAAAAAAAAGCTCCCTTGAACTTCATTTGGATTTAAAAATTAATTCTGATCTGGAAGGCTGTCCCACAAAAACAAAGATTAAACTTTTTTTAAACAGAAGAGGTACTCTAATAATTGAATTGATCACTGAATTGAATTCTTAGATATAAAATTAACAGATTGAAGCTCTGCACTTAGAATATTTGTTCTGTTATACGAATTTTTAGTATTAGAAAAGCCAAACACAGACCTACAATATAGTTCTTAATAAGAGTACTTGACCAAAATTACGACCAGAAGCACTGTAAGAAAACATAAGTACAAAACCAATCAAACCAGCACTCCTGTCGTATAAAGCTGCATGCCTTCTGTGATCCAGGAAAAAGTAAATAAAACAAAGCAGTCTCCTCGTTTGAGGCATGTAGGATAAAATAAGATGTAAAGCTAAAGCAGTACTTCAGTAGATTCAAGATTAAGACTGAGTGATTACTCATTACTTAATTCTAAGCAAACGTGTTTCAGACCGGTGGCAGGATCACTTAATATAAATTGTTTTTTTATGAATGCTCCTGTTTATCCTGATTTCTTAAATATCAAGGAAAAAAAAAAACCCTTCTGGAAGAATATGCTACATCTATCTGCATTTTTCGTTGCTATGGGTTGCTTCTAAGTAACTGTTGTAAAAGGCTATTCTGTCCATTATCTGAGCCTTGAATCACCCATGGTCATCCTCTTCAAAACTTTCATATCATTCACTGAAATTCACTGTATTTTGGCTTCTGCATGAGGAATGCCCCCAAGGTTCACTGGAAAACAAGTTAATGCAAACACTGTGGAATTATTTAGTGTCTTGTTTTTTTGGTGAATATAATAAAAACATATTTACAAGTTAACACAGTTTGAAAGAAAATCTTTACAAACAGTATCTTTCTCTAAAAACCTAAGACAGTGAAATAGGACCCTATCCTTTGTCAATCATGATTATATAATGTCAAAAATCATTCAAAATTGTGAAAATTACTTAGCCATAGTAATGATGCTGACATAAGCTAAACAAAAAGGTTGTACTCAGGCCTCCCTCATAACCATATAAGGAAAACATAATTTATCATTACATATGTCACATACTTAATATGCCTACAAGTTTTTATGATGAAGCTGTGCATAGCTACACCTTACTTTCAGAATCTTTTTCGTCTGTTAACAGAGTAAAGTGATGGTTTATTTACTTTAATATATCCTACATACCTGTTCTGATGTGAAATAATGCAGTATCACACTGACATTTGCTGCCAAGTAACTACAGAATCATTGGTAATTGCCAATAAAGCACTCGAAATAAAGTGCTTATTTAAGCACAGCAAAGATGGCTCTAGGGCATATTTGCATCATGGGATTGACATAAAATGGCTCCCGTGCAATTTGAGATGGAGTCTTTATGCAAATCGATGACAAAGAAAGATATATTTTATTAACAAACCATTATCCAAAATAGAATTATTATCTCCATTCCAGGATATTACACTTCACAGAAGAATATGCATACAGATACATTTAAATATAATAATTGGTTGTAGATTTTTTGGTTTATCTGGATATCAATACTGAGTAGCTGAAAGTGAAAAATATGCAGCCTTTCTGAATTACAATGTTTATTTTATAAATAGGCTGATGTACCCAGCACTGGAACATGGAGCAGAGAGATATACTAAGTCTTTCAAGGTGTACATCAGCTCTTTCCATTTGTAACATAATTACACTCCAGGATGAGTTTGTATCAAGTGATTGACACATTAAATTTCTTCTTTTTTTGAAAATTCTTGCCTTTTTGTAGATTCCACTGCATTTTTTCTTTCATTTTAATGATGAATTTTTCATTATCTGTACTTGTGAGTGTACCAATAATATTAAGTATACACTTGACTATTTTTAGCTGTATGCCACACATATAAGCACAGTCTTCCAGTCAAGGCTGACTTAGGTTTCTGGTGACCTGGACCCCTTCTCTCATTCTGCATCAAACTTTTCTCGTACTTTTAGGCAAGACTTCCATCTCTCAGTTCCACAAAGAGCTTAATACTGTGCATACATCTATTTCTATTTCAAATAAAACATTTAGGCTCAAGACCTTTGCAAGAAGCTGATTGTTAGTTAGAGTTGTCTAATGCCTGTAGAGGAAAGACAGTCACTTCAGGAAAACCTAAAGTCTACATATCCACCTCCGCAGTGGCAATTTCTCCTGCTCAGGGTGCATTTTGTTAGTACTTGCATTTTCAGCAGACGAGGAATACAAGAGTATTTTCTTCAAAATAGAACAATTTTATCGAGATCAACTGACAAGGTCCTCCTAAATAGTCTCAGAATCAAAATTCTCTCCTGAAAGGGAGAAGATGTTGTCTAGAATCTTCTTGCATAGAAAGCAAACTTAAACATTAAAGAATGTCCTAATTACTGGGGAAGTGCCTAAGAAGGAAGAACCAGTGTCACTTAACAAAACCAACAGTGTGTTGGCGCCCTATTAGACAGGTAATCTCTGAAATGTAGAACAGTCCAGACCTAGAAAATTACCTCATTTTGTTTACCTAGTAGACCCAGTGGCAGCAAGACATCCAGCATAATAACAACTTGGGCATTTCTGACCATGCTAGAAGCAGAACTTTAGCCCTGTAAGTCAACTAGGGAAAGAAATTTAAGGACCCTCACTATCATTCAGCAATTTTTTGAGGTTTCGATTACTAGAGTTCATATGTATGCTTATTTTTATTATAATGTGTGTATGAAACATATACCAAGCTTACATATGAAACTTACACTCCTTTCTGTGTCAAACTTTATTGTAGTGAATTAAAGGATGATGAGATCTGGTCAAATACATGTCTCCAATGCAAATAGCAAGCAAGACCATTTTCTCCAACTATGAAAACCTCACGGTTTAAGTGTATGTGTATATATAGATATACATATAAAATTTGTGTTGTTATCTCTGTGTTAATCATTTTGGGAATTCAGTGATGAGCGGGGCTGTTGTACAATATATTGTCTATCAGCTTCTTCTTTCCTCATTCAGTTTTCAGTGTGGGAGCCTATGTATTCTACTCAGTGCAAGGTCTCTAACACTGTATTATTTTTGCCCTTTGAAGCTGCCTTTTGCACAGATCGCTGTCATGACTTACTTAACCTATCTGCATTTTTAAAGCATTTATTACTTTGGCACTGCCAAAAGAGTGGTATCAAAGATTAAAAAACAACAGGCAGGTTGTCTGCATGTGGGCAGTGGAATCTACGTGTTCAGAATACTGAGTGACCATGAAGTTTCTCTTGAACAGTCAAGGGAAACATTAAAAAATTAGGTTCTGCATAAAACTTTTCAAAATGAGTGTGGTAGTGGAGAACCCCAAATTTCACATTTTTCATAATTTATTTATTTTCCCTTATTCACAAAAAGCCATCATTAATTTGTTTATACAAATAACCTTACCTCAGTGGAGAAAAGGTTATTTCAGAAACTGGTTTCTCTCTCTCTCTCTTTCAAAATGAAATGAGATAAAATAAAATAAAATAAAATAAAATAAAATAAAATAAAATAAAATAAAATAAAATAAAATAAAATAATAAA
>VYXC01005331.1:304797-315909 GCA_013397175.1 Platysteira castanea | reverse complement strand
CCCATCATAAAACTCCCATATTTTTTTAATGCAGCTTTCTTATTTGGTCTAGTACACTCACTTCAAGATTTATAGGTGCATACCCTTTGCAAGGTGAACACGTGGTTTTAGCTGAAAAAGAGACAAAAAGCATTAAAGCCAACATTTCAGATGAGAACTTTTAGTGATATGTGAAGCCATTAAAGATTAAAGCCAATATTTCAGTCTTTGAAAAAATATTCCCCTTTGTCTTCAGTACAAACTTGGCAATTTCAATGCCAGTCACATTTTTAATTGCAAGTGAATGAAGCCTAGTAGTAGTGTTAATTTGTTTGTTGTATGCTAGCAACAGTCAGTCTGCAGTTCACCCCACATTATTTTTTCCTAGGCAAAGAAATACATATTCTTGATTATTCTGAATAAAACAGATTCCATCTTCAGTGGGCCGTGTGGAAATCCAATATTCAAGTTGTTCTACTGGAAAAATATGACATCTTGATTTTGAAAATTTGGGATGATAATGTAGCAACAACCTTTTCCTTTTATTTATTGCAAATGAAAGAAGTAATCCATTAAAAAAGTCCAGTATTCATCCTGAAATGTACTGATTTACTGGAAAAATTGAAATCAGTGCTGGCTTTGGTGTTACATGTCACTTAGCTGGAACCATACATGCAAAGTCCACATATTCAGCACTAGTCAAGCTATTGCCTGTTTGCATTTTGCAGCATGAGCAAGTCCTTGTTTAAAAGACACACATTGAAAGAGGAGCAGATTAGCATTTTTCTGTGCCAAAGTTGAATCTACTCATAAAAAAGAAAAAAAATTTGCCATGAACAAAACAGGAAAACATTCTGAGGCACTAGCATTGCATACACACATTTTTGAAGGGTTGATTTCATCATCACATTTATCTTATTTAAACAGTCTCATTTCTCCAATATTTTAGTATTTGTGCTCACAACTCAAGGATCTCTCAGGAGGCCTCAGCTGAGATTTGGCATCACAGCATAACAAGGTCACATTTTAGCCTCATGACTAGAGCTTTTGGTTCACCCTCACTGACCCTGCCTGTACTATATTCTGAGTTAAGTCATGCAAGGAGGTGGAAAGGATTATGCAAGAAAATGTGGGCAGGCTCAGTAACACGGATAACCTTATGCACTTCTTAGAAAAGAAGCACTCAACTCTCCCCTCTCAGCAGGGTTTGCATCTCTCTGTGGTGTCCAGTTGCCTTTTTCTTTCTGTCCTTTCCTAGTCAAGCCAGATAGAAATTCTGTGCTTTCACACAAAACTAAAGGCATCTTTCTTTTGCACGCTATGGCACAGTCATAGGTATTTTAGAAAACTATTTGTGGCTTGCTGACACCCTGAAGCACTTTTTCCAATAGCCATTCTCACCTCAGCTGACCAGCACAGAACAACATGCCATTTCTGGAGAAGAACTGCCACACCGAAAATCTTTCAACTGTGAAATCATTCAACAGATTTAGGAAACAATACAGCCAACTGGGCAAAACTGCTGGGTTTTATTTGAAAGAATTTATCAACACAGAATTTCAGAGATATTTAATAGCTGATACCTTCTTCATCAAGTGGTCTGATTAAACACTAGATTTAGGAGCAAATATAAACTAATTTTTATTCTCTGTAACTATTTCCTTACTCTTTAGTTTGTTTCCTGACATCCAGCATATACCCAGTTCCTTCTTTGCAATTATCAGATTCACTATTTCCTGCAAGAAATACAGATACATGGGCATCTCCAAAATACTGAAGGGCAACAGAGTAGTATAAGCACAGCCACAGATCAGCTAAAATGAAGACAACACAGCAGAAAAGTTGTTTTTTACCTTGAACAATCAGATCCTGAACCCAATTAGGGCGGAATATCAGAGGAGTTGATAACTAGGGTCACAGCATAGGAATATCCACCATAAACCCTTTTTTTTTCTTCCCTTAATTTCAGAAATCTTACACATGGGGGAGGGAGACAAAGAGGGTAAAAAAACAACCAGTCTTTCCTATTGGAACAAAATTATGTAAAACCTTTCACAGATTCTTTTAATAGCAGTTTCCAACAAGTAAATTGATATGAAACTTGGGGTTTGGATTTGTTTTTTCCCCAACATGTCTGAGACAAAAGTTATATGAAATATTAATGTTGATGCCAAAGTAGTTGAAGAAAAAATATTGGTTGAAACAGGTAACCAAACAAAATCAATATGATTTTAAAACCTGTTGATTTGATTGTCCAGATTCATTCTCTATTTGATGCATGCCTGTCTTATCTGTGTGTGCAAATGTTAAAAGAAGGTTCTCTGGGAAAAAAAAAATGCCTACAACTGTTTAGCTTTCAATGACGACACAGAAATCAATTTTTAAATTGACTAGTTATTTAATGAATCTCAATATCTGAGTGTTCAACTCATGTCATGACAAAAAAAAAGACATTATCAGACACTGTAGAAAACACATTCTGCAAAGTAACATGGTATAGTTAGGATGTAAGGCAATAGAAACATGATTCCATGTATGCAAGACACTGACCAAGTATTTAAAAATTATCTCTTAAATTAGAAATTAAGTAGAAATGATGTTCATTTCACTTTCCAATCTCAAAACTCAGATTTTCCTTTCAAGAAAATATATGAAACTTCATCTTGATAATGCAAATGAAGAATAGGATCAGAGTATTTAATATCCAAGTCACTGGTTTATATGTAGCAAAACCAATTTAAGCATGCCACATATGGTATGTAGTATTTTATGAAACATGAGCAACAAGGCAAATAAAGCACAGTGAGAAACATTGAAAATTATGTTAAAAGGTATAGAAAAAAAGCAAAGCAAATATATATAAAAATTATATTTAAAAAGCAAAGCAAAACCAGACTTATTTTAGTTTTATTCCACCTGAGCTCAGCAATAACTCTGCATCTTACAAAATCTGTTGCAGGACTTCAACTACAAAACCATTTGCTGCTACCTGACAAGAGTAATTAATGATCCATCAAAAATGACGCGGAAGTAAATTTTATACTAACAGAAAACACGCTGAACCACCCTCAGCTGCCTGAATCCAGATAAATGAACCAAGGCATGCTATACTATAACATGGCTTAAGTACAATTTTCCTACTTCCATGGTATGCCAGTGACAAATACAGCCTGAGGTTTCCAACAACAGACATGCTGTTATTGTGGCAACTGCACAGGGTAATAAAAGAAACCTTGTGAAAGCCACATGTGACAAAAGTTGAAAGGAAAGTCACAGTAAATAATTGCTTCCCTGAAGCTGGGCCTACTGCTTTTCTTTTATTTTCACGACTGTTTGTTATTCTGTAGATTACACTAATTCAGCAATGAAATTATTTTTATTAGCAAAACAGGTATGCACATCATGTTGAACGTTGAAATGAGAAATTTGTAAAGCAAGCTTGAGGCTCAAAGAACATATTGACATTTGATTATTTTACCATGATAGCATCAATCCATTATCTTTAATGGACTTCATCCTCACTTACAGGGCATAGGAAAGAAAAAAAGTTGGTTCTCTATCCATAAATATGTTAGGATGATCAAAAACTGAAAAATTTTTATATGCCTTTGAGACTTCCATGAAACATTTTATCCCAATACCTGTTTAAACAGGTAAGGCAATTCTGATTTTTAATATAGAGATGTGAAAAATTGATGGAAGAGAAATCTAGGTGAAAATAAATCAATAAGAACAGGAGATAAAAAGATTAAAATAAATACAATGAATTTTGAGGAAATGTGCTGATATAACAACAGGTAGCTTTGCAGCAATATTAAGGTAACGCAAATAATTTTTATAACTTGTAATGCTGTCAAAACTCTTTCCTGACATCTCCTCCCAGAAATACTGTCTATGGAAATCTAGCACTTCTAATGTTGGACATACCTTTTCAGTTCTGAGCAGACAGAATCACATTTGTACTGTTCATACAGTACAACAAAAGAAAAGATTAACAAGTGGCTAAATGTCAGTACCTAGGCACTTCTAAATCAGGCTACCGGTCAAGAAAAATCCTCTTTCCAGTTCATTACGGAGTCAAACATACTTCAGAAATAGTAGTACTCACCATGAAAAAATAAACAAGCAGTGCTTTCAAAGCAAGTTCTGACACCGACCTCGTAAGAAATGAGGAAATAGCGGAAGTAAGCCTTCGTGCGAAAGAACACCTCTCTCTTGCCTGCCATTTTGAGATACCACAACGAGGTATCTCAGAAGCCAAGATCTAACTCCTTAGTTTAAAATTACCCTCAGATTCATCAGCAATGTTTTTTCATCTGTTTTTTCTGGCCTGTACATGTAGCCATCAGGATACAGACACAAGGACAGTTATTTACAAGGAAAAACATTTTCAACTTCTTAAATATTATGGGTTGCAGGAGAACAAGGATGAGGAATTTATATTTAGCTAAAAACTTACATTTCTCTAGTGTCATAAGGAAATTAATGCATACCTACGTTTCTGTGAACTTATAAATTGCCCTTCAGCAACCTGCTAGAAATTAAATGTTCCCAAAGAATAGCTATCAACTGTTACCCCAGGTTTTAGAAGCGATTTGGTGACTCATCTGATATAGATGCAATAACTGATGAAGCTGCAGTTCTGCCATTGTTCTATTTCACTGTGGTATGTACAACGCTTCTATTTGTGAAGGACTTGCTTCTGTAACTTCTCTTCAAATCTTCTATTTTAATCCTACAAAACTCGCCAAATCATGAACCTTACAGCATGCTTTGGTTTCACACAGGGCTAGCAGCACAATTTTCCTGAGTTTGCATCAACTGCTTGAATTACAGTAACTTTTATTTTGGTACTAATGGTATTTTCCCATACCTAAAATGGTTTGGCTTTGTCAGTCTGTTTAATCAGCATTACACAAGAATACTGGGCCCTTGAGCCTAAAATTATGTATCTTTCCATGCCATTTTCTTCTCTAACTGCTATGACATGACTAATTCAGCTGCACTATGTTGCCAGATGTTAGTGCATACTGTTGATCTATATCATTCTTGCCAAGTCAAAAATTAATATCATGGGATAATTTTGAACAGATAAAATACTTACTGAGGGACAGAAAACAATGTTTTTTATGTGAAGGATGCAGTGCAACCCACAATGCTTTTTTTTATAGACTGTAATTAACTTTAATATTTTCATACATTATAGAAAGTCTTTCTCATAAGTCAGAGATAAAATATTAAATAAAAAACCAGAATGTTTTCTCCAGTAGTGTATTTCGTACTGATTGATACAAACTAGTCTCTTAACAGTATGTGGAGCATTCATTGCTAAAGCAAAAATTTCTAGTCTACAGAATTACATCCCTGTTCACCTCTTCTCTTATTTGCATGCTAAAAATTACTCATTTTAAAATGGGTAATTTATCGCAATTTAAAATTTAGGACATACCAGTAATTTTATATATTGCAGTGATGCTAAAATTCAATTCCTAATCTCTGAAAAGAAGAAAGAAAAGAAAAGAAAAGAAAAGAAAAGAAAAGAAAAGAAAAGAAAAGAAAAGAAAAGAAAAGAAAAGAAAAGAAAAGAAAAGAAAAGAAAAGAAAAGAAAAGAAAAGAAAAGAAAAGAAAACCACTTAATTAAAAGAATTCAATTCACTTAACATACAGAAGTAGACACCTAAAATCCCAAACAGCCCCAAATAGTTCTTTTATTATATCCCTGTTTTAATACAGCAATGGTCTACTTGTGATTAGTGATTTAAAGTGTCTGCAATGCCATCTTTAGTTAAAATACTTTTTAAAGATTCCCAATTCCATTAGGTGGGATTTCCTCTCTCTTTTCCATTTTTCTTTATTTCTCTATTGAATATCTTAAAATGCCTCTTTTGTGGGCATGAAGATGCATAAGACTAAAAATTGCTTCCTCTTCATACTATGCTTATTCTTCTGATTTGCAGATGTAATTTTGTTCTCCTTCAAATAAATTTTTTCCAGTGTTGACTTTCAGTCTTTAGATGAGTGATTTTAATAATGTGAAGAAGGATGATGGCTTTCCCTTTTGCAGCTTAAGGATTTCTGCATTGAAGTTAGCTAACCATGACCCAAAACAGCTAATCTTTTATCTTGTAGTCCCATCCCTTTGTCCTAATCCAGAAAACACTAAAAGGAAGGGGGTTTTGGCTGCTTCTCATGGAGCCTTCTTCATAATATATATAGTGTAATTCATACCAGATACCTCCTCAGTTCTTTTGCCTTTCAAAGGCACGTTTCACATCTGACTGACTTCACATCTGCCATCATTCCCTTTATGCAAAAGAGCCAATCCTAAGGGGCTCAAAAAGATATTCTTTCCCTGATCAGCTGTTCTAGTTTTGCTTTTCTACCTCCTTCTCTTGACCTAATGCACTCTCAGCACACACTGCTTGAGTTGCACACCACCATCAGGCTGTCAGCTGAAGTTACAATGACCTCAGGCTGAAGTTATATCAACCTGCCATTTCCAGTTTAGATTAAGGTTTTCTTTTTCTGGTGCCCAAATTCAGAGGTCTTCAGGCCAGGGCTAGCCAGCAGCAGAGACATGTGTGAGTTACCTCCTAAGTTCTAGAAGTGCTGGCTACAGTGCACAGCCTGCCAGGAGCTTCCCTTCCAGCTCAAGCCTGGGTACCCAGGCTGCACAAACATATCTCCATCTCTGCATTCCCAAGGAGGTGCAGGCTGCAAAGCAAACACACAAGCCAAACCCACTATGTTATCTAATGGGTATCCTTTTTTTTGCCTTATCCATTTCTATCACACTCTTCTTTCACAAACACCTGACATTTACTGTCAACTGGGGAAAGCGCTTCAGCTTTAATGAATTTGACAGCACTGAGGGAGGGTGGAAAAATGAATTAACACTTGATACAGCCACCACAGATAGACACCCAGAATGAAGTGAAATACATGAAAAGGCTCCTCACACTCAATCTAAAGATGATGTAATGACATCAATCACATATTCTTGCTGCTCTATGTCTGTGACACAGTAAAAACAAAATCATGTAGAGGATAGTAGGCGACAACTACGTGCTATTTCTCTCAATACAAGAATGATGAGCTACTCAAATAAATGATAAGGCAAAATCTCTAATGATGCATGTTTTTAGGCAAATCTACAAGAAGTGAATTGTATTTCATTATATTTCCCTAAATAAACTTTGAACCTTGACTGAAACCTGGGTGGGCAGGGCTGGGGGGAACAAAAAACCACTACCCCTTCCTTAGAAATCCTAGTCTTCAAATAGTCCTTACAGCCATGTCACCATCCTTTTCTCTCAAAACAAACATTA
The DNA here is from genome assembly GCA_013397175.1 of Platysteira castanea. NCBI lineage: Eukaryota > Metazoa > Chordata > Aves > Passeriformes > Platysteira > Platysteira castanea. The sequence goes on along the minus strand of VYXC01005331.1, from coordinate 308,601 downwards.
AAGGGGTGTTTTCTTGATAAAATACTGCTTCCACAGGTTTAGATTTCAGAAGACACTGTGAATTGCCACATTTGCAGTCACTGTCAGAGCATTTCCTGATTATATTGCAAAATTAACCATTTTGAGAAAGGGAGAGTAATTATTATGTGTGAATGTGGGAGTAAGTCCTTAGAGAGAGTGATGAGAGCTCTCTTGACACAAGGCAATGGTATATTTGGTGAAATATAAAACAGTTGCTTATTTACCAAGCATTGTAAACCAGTGGTTACCTGGAAAGCACTTTCTTCCAACAATGTTACCCATAACAAACCTCGATAAACAATCTCATTATCAAGTCCTAACAAGGCCTTTATTCTTCTCTCTAGGAAAAGAATCCTCAATGAGTCAGTGACACAAACACACACTAAATATTTTTCTGGGTCAAAGCTAGAAAGCCCAACACACCCAAGGACTAAATTTTAGTCAGGAAAGCGACTGTGAAGTGCACCTACCCCTTGTGATTCATGTTTGCAGCTCAGCTGCATGATGGCTCAAGAGCATAACTACTGCTGTCAGGCTGATCTCATGAAAATGAGGGGGATGTACAGGACAGCTGGCCAGCAACAGATGGGAATATGCTGTTCCATCTCACAGGTTGGTAGACTTCCTGTTGCAGCACATGCTGTCCAGAAGGAATTCTAATTCTAATGCAGCACCCGTCTTCCAAAGGAGGCTTGGCTTTAAGCCACAGTCAAGTCCTAGAATTCAAAGAACTTCTTAAATTGTCTATCAACTCCTTAAACTTTTCAGTCATTTATAGTTCAGATCTGTTATTTGCATTGAGAATTAATTTTCGGTTCTTTTAATTCTTTCTGTTTGTTTGTTTAAGATGAGGTGAAAGGTTTTATGAGCAGAACTTGATATACCTGTTGACAGGTTAAAATGTTTTGTCCTTGAAGAAGAAAATTATTTAATTTTCTAATAACATGATAGATGCAAAAACGTCATCATCTGTTGCAGTCACCACAAGGATTATTGCTTTCACTCATTCTGCTTTATGGTAAAAGTAGCTTGACCATCAATTGACTTCTAAAATAGTTAAGCTGCATTACAATTATACTGTTGTTATTGCAATTTACAAGGAAATGGATTTGTCTTTTATTCATTCTCTTAACTTTGTATAGACACCAGAATTTAATTTTACTCTTTTGATATTTCAAATTAAATATTACTTAAAAGCAAAAAGGTAAAACTCATTTGAAAACTTAGAGAAACAGAAATTAAGGTGCCAGTTCATTTTGACCTTCTGAGTGGAAAGAAATGAATAAATGAAACATTCATGCCACTTCTCATTATCAAGGTGTCTGGGCACAACTGTAGGGAGCTCATTCCACTATGCAAACTCACCCTGACCCAACTAGTCATTGTGTGTCAATATAAAGAATTATCATCTCATGTCCTAAAAGCAGAGATACTGTTGTGGATAAGGTTATCTATACCATAAAAGACAGTATTCATTTGTAGTGCTAGATTCACACCAGGGGCTAAATTACAAGACACTAATATAAATTAATGGAAAAACAGGTTAAAGGGGATTACAAAATAGGATTTGGTTGAGAAATATTGCTTTTTTGCACTATCATCTGTGGCACTATGTACAAAAAGTATTACAACTTCACAGGGTAAAACAAGACACCTTGAGGTCATACTTGGCAGATAATTAGAATTTCTATGCAAACAACGCCTGTACAATTCTATATATGTACATAAGTGTTCAATAGGACAATTTTTTCCTTTATGCATTTTTTCTCTTTTCAAAAGGCTTTAAAGTAAAAATTGTAATATATTAACAGTGATGTATAAAGACAACTCTGTAGTAAATCCTTTTTAGGGACACGAATTACAAATTAGAAAAATGGATATGGTCTAATATTCATTAAACACCATTTATTTATTATGCATTTCCCTTCTTTTAAACTGAAAGATCAATTCACAGAAATACATATACAGTTTGACATTTTGAAATACCTCCTGACTTCAAAGAACATCTGTCTAACAACAAGAATCAATATTTTACAGCTTCTTCCTCATTATCAACAAGCATTTCAGTATTCAAACTAAAGGAGCAAGTATTGTGAATACTTACAGCATTTTAGTAATTGCGCATATTCTTACTAGACCCCGCAGCATTATATTTCACTCTGATGAGCTTTTTTAAAGAGAGTTTTGATGAAAAAGATCCATAACTTTGCATAATATGCCCTACAATAAAAAGCAACTGGGTACTCTGAGTACCCATACAAATAAAACTAATATTCAGTCGAAATGTTTACAAATATGAACCTTAGACAAATGCAGCAAGCTAGAATTGAGCTTACCTCACTCTCTAAGCCACTAATTTATCCTCACCACAAACCAGAACATTAATGTGATATGGTTCTATTCAGAAAAAGAAGTTGAATTTGCTGAATGAAATACTGTGAGTTTAATGTTTTTTCTTTTTCTGCAATCTCTTAGCCAAACCTTTTCTTTTTTTATGGTTTCTCTCTTAAATTTGAGACCTACAGAGCACCATCAGCTGATCAACTGTCAAATATTTTTAAATTATTATTAAAAGATAATTATTCTAACCTGTTTTTTCTCTGGTTTCTTCAGACAGCAAATATTATTGTTATTGTTTTACAGCCATGAGCTAAAACATGACAAATCATGTATCAGAGTTCAAAATCTAATGTAAAAAATATGATATATGCATAATTTCCACAATTCATATAATTGGTGCATATACTGTATCCTGCTTTTGTATCAGCAGACATCATATACACTGACATTTTTGTGGTTACTGTAATGCATTAATTATGATTTACTGTTGCTAAATATGTAATAATTATTTCCTGCAGTATAATGAAAGAATAAAAATTTAAATGGAAATCTGAAGATGGAGATAGTATTTCATCAGTTTTAAGGATCGTCAAGACCAAACATCATGCATGGCAATTTTATCTGAAGTTGATGACCACTTCCGTTCATCATCTCCTAGAAGTTGATTCCATCAATTTTATCTTGTTTTGAATCACCAGATGGCACTTCTCCCTGTTCTGAAGACTTACCATCTGAGCATGTAGGAGTTAGATCTGGGACAAACATTTCCAGCTGAACTGAGATGCTGTATAGATGTTGAGACCCTTACCGAGAAAGAAGCACTTGTCTTGGTCCAATCTCTCTTTAACTGAAAATATTCTTTCTCAAATTAGTTGCTGTAGACAAGCTATGTCTACAGAAGTGGAAAAAAAAAAGTATTAAACCCACACACACACTTTTGTCAACACATATGCACTGCCCAGGGACATTTTTAAAAGCATTCTTTCACATTCTCCACAAGATTATATTTAAAGCTCCACTTCAAGTTTGAATAAAATAATATTGACAAAACAAAATAAAACTGTGTTGAAAAGTTTGTCCATTTCTAAGCAGCATTGTAATTTTGTGGCTTCTGTTCTGGTAATGTCCTTCAAATAATTTCTCTCCCTTGTTTCCATGTGCAATCCACAGGAGAAGGAAAAAATCAGAAAAGTATGCAGTCATGGCAAGAGCTCTTAGTGAAGTACAACCATGATTCATTATCATCACATACTAATGGAATATCTCAGTGGAAACACCATAAAGCAATGTTTAAACATCCTGCAGTGATTCTTTTACAATGCCTGTAACTACACCGCACACACATCTTTCACTCTCCTGCTTTTCTTCGTTATGTGGGTCAAGCACAGCACTTCCTTTTCTCTGGGACTTTGGGCAGAAGAGACTGGCTGATTTGGGTCCCCT